>CASBSA010000065.1:0-88111 GCA_949129095.1 Volucella bombylans
CTGAACCCAAACGCAAGCCATATCTCATCGGGAGAAATAATGCGAATTTTATTGGGTTTCATGATATCTCCCCTTCAACACAGCATGGAGATATTTTGTCGGTGATGACGCACGTAGTACTGGAGGTGCAGGATTAAGAATACATCCTGGTGTTACCATATCCTTATATATAGGTACTTACATACATTTATATTTAAATCCATCTACTAACTGGCTTTTACGCAAAATGCCAGTTGTGGGTAATTGAAAGTGGAATCACCGGAATCACCCCGGGGACGCCCACTTGATGATGTCCCCTGAATACGAATGCTGAGATGATGATGATGACGATTATTTCGTCAGAGCGGATCATACATAGAGCGTTCATATCATATCAGTGTCCTCTGCCGTTGCCCCTTTAGAGAGAGAATTTATTGAAATACATTTGTGTACTCTCATGTATGGGTATTCGCATCCCTGCTTAGCAAATGGAATTGACAATTTGTTCGTAATTTCGTCCTTTATTGGGAGTTAATGTATTGTCGGTAAATTTAATTCAAATGTAGTGTAAACAACAAGAGTTTGCAAATGTCGGTACTTAATGGATTGATTTATTGTTTTATGCAGTGAAACGAAATTGTTTCCAAAAATTAATGGAAAAATCTTGTAGTTGTAGTTGTAGTGAGATATAGTTTGTTTTCAGATAAATACTATATGTCAACTTACTGAAAGCCAAAGCCGGCTTTGAAAAACTCTCGTGCCAATCGAAGGCAATTGCTTTGCAAGATGTTGGAAGATACTTAAATCCCAAATGAAAATATTTTTCTTTTCTCACAAACCCGTAAGATGTCCCTTAAAGAAATGAAACCAACTTATAAACAGTCCCACATAATTCTGTCGTCCTCAATTCATCGCTTTCCTCTCTTTGGAAAGGTAAAGTTCCTTCAAAAAGGTCGATCAGCTTTCATGTATAAAGTTATTTTCTTATTTTACAACGACCCAAGGGGAAAAGGATATTTACAAACGACACCTTAGTATAAACAACTTCTCCTTATCAATATCATTTGAATGGAACAGCCAAGGTAGAACCGTACCACCCACCCCACGTACACAGGAAGCTCACAATTCTCTGCAAGTGTCACTGCCAAAATTATATACATACTGTAGCTGGAGACTCTATTCGGCCTTCATCTTTACGAATTCAAAATATTCGTAGTACACATCCAATTTGGAGTTAGGTGGAATTCACTCCTCCTCCTAGACCAAGTAAATAGATGTACTTGTGACGCAACAACTGACAGCGAAACGTACGAGCACATCAGTTGATTTTATGACGCAGGAAGAAAGTTATAAAATACTAGTACTTTTTGACTTTCATTTCTATTTAAAATATTGTCGGATAGACACATAAATTATGTGAGTATGCTATATCCTTGGTGAAAACAAAATGAAACACATTGTGACACTTGGTAGATGGATTCTTCACGAGTGTACGAGTATATGAATAGACTTTGGGAATCTATCAAGACTGGAATGGGGTTCTCTGTATATTCCGTGAGTAGTTGCTTGAGACAGCTCCCTGGTCCTTCGTTTGAAATGAAAGGATTACGAATAAAACAAATTTTAGACGAAGGAACATGTCTTCACACACAGATGCTGTTGACGGCGATGCTTTGGATGTAAAACGATACAGTAGCAGGGTGTTTGTGCTCGCTTTTGGAAAAAGGACATGTCGGAATTTTGCAGTGTTGTCACTTTAAAGATCCTTTATGAATACACCCCGGAAGATTGATTATGTGCTGTAGGCACATGTACAACTTGTTGAAAGTTGGCAACATTGTCAATCGATAAAGGCGATTGATATGGCTCTCGGAAATTAGGACGATTATTAAACAAATTTTTTATATAATTTTATAGCCTCCTTTTAAACTTGGTGAGGGTTTATTTGATTTAATTGGAAAACCCTCACGGGGGTTTTAAAGTCATGTAGAAAACCATATGTCTGGTACTACCGTCAAATCCAACCTGAGGTCCAACCACAAGGTCCCTCTGAAACCTGCTTTTGGAGCCAATAAGGTTGGCGGTTCGAGTGGACTGAGCTCGGTTGTCGTCGGATAATTAAATTCAAAAGAAAACACGAAACTCCGACCGAGTTACCTATGTATAAGAATGCCGCCATCATCTCTCTGATGTAACGTTTCGAATTGTTAATTCTGGCAGTGACAACATTCTGAACGACGATAATTGCAAGCAATGTGCTGACCAACTGTGGAAACGAGGGTTACCAAAGAAGTTAAGGAGGATGTGTTATGCCTCTTCGTACACAGAACTGTGGACTCTCAGTTGGCATTTGTTGCGAAAGTAAGACCGCAAGCAATCGACTAACTGCTATCCAAAAGCATATTGGCTAGAAATTACTATAAGCGCCTTCCATGTCAGACGAACAGTACGAGTATGTCTACTTCAGTGTCGGATACGATGTCTCGCCTTTGTTGAGGAGAAAGAATCCGCGAAAAATGACATGAAAAAGTGTCAAGTCCTATAACCATAAAATAAATGCTCAAAGGCTCCGTTCTACCTCCGGAGCTCTTTTTAATTTTCATCAATTATCTCTTAACTGCTATTTCTACGGTACCGCCTGCTTTTCATATTCCTTTCTTCCTCATTGGCGTTATAAAGGGAGCGGCAGTGTAAAATGCTAAGCTGCGTTTGAATGGCACTTGCATCGTGAGAACCAAACACTTATCTTCCTCGGTATATGTGTCAATGGAAACCTATATTTGGATGATCACATATTCGATGAGTCCAGAAACGCACCGAAATGCTTAGGTTTTCTGACGCGAGGTATGAAATACTTTACCCCATCCGATCTGGTCACAATATATTTAAAATCTAATCTAATTCTCCATCCAATTGGAATATAATATTCGAGTGCTCTTAAGACCACTCTACACTTCCTAAATATGATTCAAAGATAAAACTCATAGGTGATGCTAATATTACGACGTCAGTTCTCAAAAGGAACAAATTGGCTACCTGGAAACTCTCAGAAATTTGATTTGATTTGAGGCCCGGGTCAACCCCGGACAGTTTATTGAAAATTTCTAATACAAACATATAACTTAACAAACTAAACTTAAAACTATGACTTATAACTACTATTTCTACTTAAACTAAGGTCTATTATGTGGCTCGTGATTATTCGGACGAAAAAGGTGGACAGATCTTAAATATGGCACGGGTTGGTGTTAATTTTGATTTGGGAGAGTATTGTGGGATAGTCGATGATGTCAGTTAAAAGTTTGTGGATGAAGAGAATATCGGCGGACTCCCAACGTTTTTCCAAAGACAGGAGACCGAGTAGTTTGAGTCGATTAACATAGGGGGGTAGAATATTGTGGGTCAGAACATGGTAGCCCACGTAATGCGAATCACAGGAATCTACGTTGAACACCTTCAATGGGCAATATATGTGCATCGTAGTATCGCTGGCGTACTCGAGAAGTGGACGAACAAAGTTTATGTACAAGGATTTGGTGACATAGGGGTCGGCGAATTCTTTTGACCATCGTTTAACAAATCCGAGAGCGGAGTTAGCTTTCCTAACTACGGAGTCAATATGGACGCGAAAATTGATCTGTCCCGCATTGAAGTAACTGCAGCTACTCTTCGATTTGATAAATATTATGTGCGGGTTGGAAGTGTCAAATGCCTCCGGGAGTAAGAAATGGCTTGGCATTTTTCTATATTGAGCTCGGGAAAATTTTTATGGCACCATATCGCGAATCTACTCGTATTAAGATCATCTTGTGAAGGTTGAGAGTCAGAGAGGCTTGAGATCTGTCTATAGATTTTCATATCATCGGCATAGATAGATATGTGGGTGTGATTTATGATGTTAACAACATCGTTAATAGTCAAAATAAAAATTAATGGACCGAGATGACTGCCTTGTGGAAGCGAAAATAAACAATATGGGAGCGTTTTTTAATGTAAGAATTTATCCAAGAGGTCAGTCTAGGTACGAAACTAAGAGCTTTGAGTTTGAATAGGATTAACTTGTGCGAGATTTTATCAAAGGCCTTACTGAAGTCCGTGGCGATTACATTGTTATGTTTGGATCCCGACCCCGATATACGGCGATGCCCCGACCCAAACGATAACTTTACTCCCTGGGATCCCACTATACCAGCTGTGGGTTCCTGGGCGAAACCTGGGCAGCTAAACCTGGGCGAAATAAAAAAAAAATGGGCGATACGTGATTTTTCCCCCGGAATCACGAAACCTATCGAGAGGAAAAAAAAGGAAAAAACGCGAAAAAAATTGAACAAGAAAAAGGTAAGAGGAAAAAAAATAAAAAAAAAACCAAAAATTCCACGACGTTATAAAGCTCCGTTGGAGCTCGACGATTTATTTTTTTTTTTGCGTAGCGGTACACTCGTCAATAGAGTGAACCGCTATTCTTTAAGTCCCGAACGAAAAAAACGATAGTTAACGGGTCGCGTATCCCGTCTGTTCTCGGGAATTTTACGCACGCGCGGGCCACCGGTGTCTTAACTTGCAAACCAAAAAAACGAACTTAAGTTTTATATAATTTTTTCTACACTGTACTACACTTCACTACACTATACTTAGCTAGTTTTTCCTCTTTGTGTCCTAGCGGATTGTGACCCTTTTTCTGGCACCGTTCCTGGATCCTTCCGGCCCGCTATTCCCGCTATCCAGTCCCTTGCTCCTGTCTTCTTTTGTTTTGTTGCAATTTTTTTTGGCCAAAACCCGAACTCGCGACTCGAACAACAAATTACTCGATTTTTTTTTTTTTTTAACAAAGGAAAAAAATTGCTTCTCGCACTCGTGGAATTAAATTTATTTATTTTTTTTTTTTCAACGAAACTGACCCTCGCTAATCGCTGGTCGTCACCAAAGTGAGTTCCAGATCTTTTACGATCCACAACTCCCGCCAGACACACAACACATTCACACGCACATTCTCTCACACATTTATTCAGCACTAGTGGACCCAACGACGGGATTTCTAGCTACAGCACTAGCAAGCTTTGCTAGTGTGTGCCCCCGTGTCCGACTAGGCCTCTCACACATACCATTTTCCACATTCATACTAAACTCCTCAGTCTCGGAGTTCGCTCCCACTTCCAGTAATGACTGGGAACTCCGCTGAGCGTGTTTATGGAAGCTGTGGATCCTAACTCTTAGGTTCTACAACTAGAGATTGCGAATTGTTTCTTTCTTTTCTGCTAACTGGGTAATTTTTCCCCATCGCATTACACTAAAAAAAATTTTGTTAAAATTAAAACGAGACGAAGGAGAAAGGAAACGCGATGGGATGGTAGCTGGAGTATTGGGACGAAAGGAAAAAATGTAGATACAATCCAGAAGGGATTGTATCTCGATCCAACCATCCGTTGGATCGCCGCCCCTCACAAAAGAAAAGTATAGTGCCTGTGAAAATTATAATTTTTATATTTCTAACCGCGGATCCCTAACTACTTCGGTGGATCGGCGTTCAGATTTGGGGGGTGGGGACTGACCAATAGCGTGTCACTCCTTACAATTATTTGTTTATTATTTTTTGTAATTGGGCCCTTCTGCCCTCTGGCCACTCTTCCAGTTTGTACTTTTTTGTTTTCTTGTGCAATTGTTATTCATTATTTGTTGTGTGTTTGCTGGTTGTTGTTGGTTGGTGTTCTTTGTTGCTGGTTGGTGTACGTTTGTGTCTTGTATATATATTTTTCTGCTTCCTCGGTGGAGGCGGTCTTATTACTTGGCCGTCCGCCTACACGCCTCTGCTGCTCCTTCGGTGCTCCATCGGTGGGGTGTTTTAAAGCTGGTACGTCGTTGGGGTGTGCCCGATTATACTGGCCGTCCGCCTGCACACCACTGTTGCTCCTTTGTTGCTCCCTCGTTGGGGTGTTGCTATAAGAGAGATCGTAGTCTCGTCACCCATAGATCAAGTGGCTTGGTGCTAGCTCCAGCTAGCTGCATCCACATCAGTTTTGGGATGTGGTGCCGGTGCTCGTACACCCATCGGTAGCAGGATGGGGTGTTCTCTTAGCCTCCTGTTGTTTGCTTTCGTTGGGGTGTTTGCTCCAGGGATCGTCTTCCCCAACCCGTCATCATCGTGTTAGGGTGTCTGGATTGAAAGGACCGTCCGTCCCCACCCGTCGGCGACTTTCAGACGTCCTGTCTGATGCTGCCCGTTGCGAGTCTCCCGTCTATCTATGGGCTCCAACAACGGTGTTCCTGGTGGACCTCCTGTCGCACCCTGGGGTTCCTCCCGTAAACCTATGTGGGTTGTTTTCCGAGGTCTGGGGTTGGTGGGCCACTGGCTGATGGGACCATGGCTGCCCTCCACCTCCGCCAGAGCTCGGTGTTCCCACTCAAAGAAAAGAGGGACCGAAAGGACTTACAAGGGAAACGAGAGCCAAACTTGTTTAGGGAAAATTTTTGTTTTTTTTTGTTTTTTTAATTCGTTTATTTTCTCTTTAAGTTATATACAATTCAATTAAATTACTAAGAAAGAAAGAAAATAATAGTGAGCATTCTGTAACTCAGTAAGTAAGTGACGAATGCCACCTTTAAATATAATACATAATTTGTTTAGATGTGGGGTGACATCTATTATAATTAAAATAAAAAGCTTTATGATGATGTGAAAAAATGAAAAAATGAAAAATTGTAATTCAAAAAAAGAAAAAAAAGTAGAAAAGAAAAAATTAAAAAATATAAAAAAATAAAAAAATATATATATAATGATCGCAAAAGAATTGAGAAAATAACATGAGTATTACTAAGGAACAATTAAAAAGATAAAAGTAATGAGAATACAATGATACGAACAAATTATGCTGCTGATGAAAATGAATTATTTAAAAGAGATTCAATTCTCTCATGGTCAATCGTGAAAAGCCAGTTCTTAAGGGTTTTTAAAAATAAGTGAATGTTGGAAATGGAACGAATAGAGGAAGGAAGGTTGTTATAAATAGTAGGGGCTGTAACTTTATAAAAATGTGTAAAATGAGTTCTGTGAGCCATTGGAACGTTTACGAAATGCAATGAATTAACACGCAGACTGTAGAATTGTGAGCATCTGCTTGGGATGTTTCCACTCCGTTTATAAAAATCTTTTAGAACCTTAAAAACGTAAAGATGTCTAGCTGGTAGGATGCGCAAATCACTGAATAGAGGCCAGCTCCGAGTAAAGCGATCTTTTTTACATAAAATACGAATCAAGTGTTTCTGAGCTGTCAATATTGGTAGGAAAGTGTTGTGATAAACACCACCCCAACATGTGATACCATATTGTAACTTGGAGTGAGCAAGAGCATAGTACACTGTTTTAGCAAGTTTTGTAGAGCAGAATTGCTTAAGCAGATACATATAACGTGCCACCAATAACACATGAGATTTGATTGACTGCGTGTGGTCTTTCCAATTCAGCTTATAATCAATTATTACTCCGAGGTATTTATATTGTTGCACTGATTCAATATTAAAGCATTTACTGGAACAAGAGTTGTTTATAAAAAAGTTATTATTGCCACATTTATGAATAGGAAGGCGAAATTTATTACAATCGTATGAATGAAAACATAGATTGAAATTTGATAAGACATTGTTAGTTGTGCTGAAAGAAATTAGTTTAGTTTTCTCGCTAATAATAAGCTTATGTGCAAAGAACCAGAGCCTCAATGTTTCTAAGTCCATAGAAATTTCAGCGATGCACTCGAAGTGTGTTTGGGATTTGTAAGTTAGGGCTATGTCATCGGCGAAAGCTGTGGGCAATCCATTTAATTTGAGTTTAAACAGAGAGTTAATATAAATTAAGAATAAAACAGGGCCAAGAACTGATCCCTGAGGCACGCCATTTTTTAGAAAACGTGAGTCACTTGAACTGTTATTTAAGGTAACTTTTTGCTCTCTGTTTTTCAGATAGGAATGGAACCATTTATGAATTATACCCCTGAAACCCGCGTTGTATAATTTGTCCAAAAGTAGATCGTGGTTAACCATGTCAAAGGCTTTAGTCATGTCTATAAAAAGAGCCATCGTAGATTTGCTGCAGTTAACACTCTCATACAGTTGGTTGCACACTCTTAAGATAACATCTTCAGTAGACAGTCCCATTCTAAAACCAAACTGTTCGTCACAAAAAAATTGAAATTTATCAAGAAATGATAACATTCGAGACTTCATTAGTTTCTCGAAGATTTTAGAAATGCTTGGTAGCAGAGAGATCGGCCGGTAATTGAACAGACACTTTCTGCAACCTTTTTTAAAAAGTGGGATTACTTCGGCTTGTTTTAGTTGCTTAGGAAAACAGCCATTTAGAACAGAGAATTTAAATAAATAAGTCAATACATCCACAATATACAAGGAGGTATTATACAACATCGTACCAGAAATACCATCACTTGTACAAGAATTTTTATTTTTTAAGGACAAAATTATTTTGTAGGTTTCATAAGATGTAAACGAACGAAAAACAAAACTGTTTGTTTGTATGACATCTGAACCAATCTCTGAAAGAACGGAACACATGCAAGTCCTATTTGACTCATCAGGGGGCTTACGTTTTTCGGAAATATCAGTGAAATACTCATTAAATTTATTAGAAATGACATTGGAGCTGGTAAATTTAACACCATCAATTTCTATAGTTTCTATTCCGACAGTTTCCTTTTTTTTTACCTAAAACGTTATTAACAATTTTCCATTCTTTTCTAACATTTCCTTTGGCCTGTAAAAAGGAGTTAATATAAAATTTATTTTGTGCTTCTACAATTTTGTTTTGAACTTTCTTGCATAGACAACTATAGTATTTTCTTAACCTTGAATTGTTTGGATGGTTTTTATATTTTACGGCGAGCTTATTTTTTATTTTTATAAGTTTTAAAAGGTTTTGAGTCATCCATGGCTTCAAAAATGTTTGATTACTTAAAGGTGGTAGATCAAAAGTGCAGTTTTTTATATGCTTATTAAATATTGACATAAAAATATCGAATGCAATTGAAGGATCATTTTCTAAGAAAACCGGTTCCCAGAATTCATGCTTGTTGTCTATAATTTATCCTCCTTTTTTACTTATTTTTGAAAGGCTACATTTCGGATTTAAATGAAATATGATAGAGACAAAGAAAAAAAGATTTTAGAATTTTGTTCCCGACGCGTGCGCACCCCACAACAGGCAATCGTTAATTTACCGCAACAACATCAATTTGTTTCCTTTGCTCTAGGGCGCACAGTGTACGAGAAACAAACTCAATGAGGTTGGTGATCGTTGATCTGCCTTTGAGAAAATCATGTTGGTTGATTGAAATATAGATTTGCATTGGAAATATAGTGCATCATAAACAATACTTTCAAAAACAGAATAGGGGATGCATGATAGTTTAGCGATGGGGCGATAATTTGATCGTTTTTTTGTGAATAGGGGTAATAAAAGCGCTTTTCCACAGATGAGGAAAGAGCCCTTCAGACAAAGATACTCGTAGTTTGAAAATACGAGTACTAGTGAGGGGATTAATTAGATTATCAGCAGATTTTTTTAACTGGGGATAATCCATCAGGACCTGGAGAAAAATCATCGTTCAGTTTAAGTATTGTATTTTGTATACGAGTACTAACTGCGCTGAAGTAATTTCAACTGACGAGGGAGATATTTGACAACAGTTGTTCAGGTAAGAAAAGTATTCAGGATCGATGTCATCAGATTGGGTCGAAAACGATTGACTGAAGAAGTTCGCAAATAGATTAGCCACGGTTGTTGAGTCATCGGAAGACATATTAGAAAATCTGATTTTTTTTTGTGTTAATAAATTGGTAGAACTTTTTAGGGTCTGAGATGATGGAAGATTGCATTTGGCTGAGATATCTTTGGTAACGATATTCAGCAAGTTGGGAGAAGTGATTGTAAGCTAGGAGGTAGTTTTGTTGGTCAAAGTCAGAACCAGATTTAACGTATTGTTGCCATAACCTGTTTCTCTTATTACGAAGTTCTTTGTTTTCCAGGGAGGAGATGCCGAAGGATTTCTGCGTCGAATAAAAGGAGTAGTTTGCCTTATATGTTACAGTGGAAAATCTTATCGTAGAAGATAGCTACAGCAGAATCTGCTGTTAAGTCACTGTTTTAAAGAGAACTAAAGTCAACATTTTTGAGAAGATTATTGAGCTTAGTGTAATTGGTTTTATGGAAATCGAAGTGGAAGGGAGTTTCTGAAAGCCTCAAGGAATTATTGTTATTATATGAATAAATAACGAGGAGAGGTGGGTGGAGATGGTCTAATTTCAAAAGAAGACGTTCACACTCGAGAGCAAGACAGTTCGTGGTGTCGGATGTAAAGATCAGATCTAGTTTCCGACCCATGAAGTTAGAAATTGGGTTTATTTGAAAAAGGCCAGAGTTTGTGAGGCAATCTGTGAAGAGGATTTCTTTGTCAGAAGTTGCATTTGAGGCAACAAGATAGGATTCTTCATCCGAGTGAGTCCACTGGAGGTGAGGGAGACTAAAGTCACCGAGAACAATGATTTCATCACAGGGATCTGTGATTTCGAAGAGGGAATCAACCGCATTAGTCGCTGGGAGGGGCGAATATAGCAACAGAGGATATAAAGTTTATGTTTGGAGGGAGTAACTTTAACACAGATTAATTCGAAATCGGCGGTAGATGACTTTTTGACGAGCTCAGTGTTCAACCGAATTTTTATTGCCAGAAGGACACCTCGTCCTATAGAATCATCACTATTTTCACGTTCATCGTCGCGAAATAAACGGAATTCAAGTGTGAATAGCTCCGAATCCTTGATATTAGATATTAGATTAGTTTCGGTTAAAGCACAAATATCATACGGCAGCTTTTGAGAGTTGAGATAAATAGAAGATGTACGGGACGATAGTAGTTTTTAAAGCTAGAGCGCGTTTTTTGGAGATTCAAGAGACGTATGGAAGAGACTTGAGAGGCGTATGAGGAGAGATCGTTATCGACGTTTGTAGAAGATATATTGAAATTGTTGTGAAAATCTATAAAAATTCATTCTGGTTGCACCAACAAGAATCGAAGGCAGAGACTCTCCATCCTATGGATTGGAATCAGTTCCCAGGTAACCTGTTCAGAACCAGTTCAGCATCAACTTTTATCACCTAAGCTGCAAATTAGCTGAGTAATACAGTACACTATAGCTGATATGAAACGCTATTGCTTTATTTGTTGGGATATATCCTGGCAACTCTAAAAATTTATCGGCATGCATCCGAATCCCTCGAGACCAGTACGAGTAACTTTTATTTCGAAAATAGTAAAAAATGACTAAACCCGGCACCTAGACCTATCAGTCTGAGTTCATACATGAAAGAGAGCATGAAAAGTACGGTCAATCTTCTTGTGCGCAATACTGCTTTCCGAATGCATCCTCTGTCTAATACACAACATACCTACACGCCTCCCAGCTAGCTCCAGCTAAGCACACGAATTTGGCTGAGGGCCCCTTCCACTTGAATGCGCCATGAGCTCGTCCTCTCTCGCCTTGTCTCTTATGATTATAGTCGAAAGTTTCCGTGGTGGGATGCTGGTGTCCATGCGTTCAAGATGGCCTATCTGTCTAAGTATTATACCAGTTAGGTATTGAAACTTCCTCCCCATTCGGTAACAAACGGGATCGGCTATTACACGAAGAAATTTTCTCCCGAATCACCCGAGAGCATTTTCATCCACTTTCGTCAGCTTCCAAACTTCTGCGTCATAGAGTAATACTGGAATGATCAGTATCTTGCATAAAGTCTTTTTGTTTTGGTTTACTACTCAATTGCCTTCTAAGCGCAAAGAAACAGCGATCAGCAGGGGTGATTCCTTGCATGATTTCCGCCCTGATACCGTTGTCGGATTGATAACGGAGCCGTGGTAGATAAAGCCCCTCACTACTTAAAAGTTGTAGTTGCCAATCGTGACGCTTCTTCCTAGGTGTCGATGTTGTGTGTCGCTCTTTACTGACAGCATATCCTTCATTTTTGCTTCATTGACCGCTAAACCCATCTTTGCCTCTAACGCTTGATTGGCCTCCCATTATGTCAATGTCGTATGTGTATGCTAGTAACTGACAGATTTTTGAAGGATGGTGCTTCTGTAGTTGACTTGTGATGAGTTTCGCACAATTCTTTCAAGAACGATGTGGAAAAAATCACGTAACAGCACTTCGCCTTGTTTTAGTCTTTTTCTGATATTGACGGAGCCGCGTTCATTCTCCATAGCCATAGTCTCCAGAAAGTTATTAGGAATGCCAAAATTAGGCATTACTCTGTATACATTGTTCATCTCTATAGATGAACTCATGTGCGACTTTGAGGATCGTTTCCTTCAAGATCTGCCATTATGCGGAAAGCTGATATTTGGTAGACCTTCCTCGCCTAAAACCACACTGATTGGGAGCGGCCGGACTGTTCACAAAAGGTCTTAGGCGTTTACATACTCGTAATACGGTAGACAGGATTTTATATGTGATGTTGGCGAGATTTATTCCAATGTAGATAGCGTCGTTTGGGGGATCTCCTTCTTTATGATCGGACAAACAATGCTGAGGTTCGTCGGGCATATGTACTTCCGTCGACCCAGATGAAGCCAATAAGGGTTGATGTATGCTTTGTGTCAAGCGTTACTCTGAACAGTTCGGAAGTTAGGCCATCGTGTCCAGCAGTTTTGTTAGACTTACGCTTAAAAATTGTTGTCCTGACTTCATCTTGGTCGAGTGGACGGAAATGTCGAAGTCTTCATTCTAATTCATTCTGCCTGACGATGGGATGTTGTTCGTCATCCCCATCGCTCATCACAGTTCGCAGAAATAATCTTTCCTGATTCTCAGTGGTTCTACTCTAAGTTTTCACTAGTCTTCTACGTTCGATGCTAGCGGCATTGAACTTCTTGAGAAGATTCAGGAATTTCGATCTGAAAAGGCCCTGCCGGCCTCTTGCCTTTGTAGCAGTTCGACGGTGAACTTCTTCATACTGGCTCTTTGAGCTATTACAGATATCCGTATCCGTATTTTAACTACAACAAGATGTTAGCAGCTTGGAATGTTTGGTCATCCAAACCGCTGCAGGAATATCTTGCGATCAGGAGTCATGGATATCAAGGAGTAGAAACCATGGGCTGGCTGTAGTTACATTGTGTAACATCATCAAATCCATAAATTTATGTCCGTTTCAGGAGGTAATTGTGTGGCGGCGGTACTTCCGCATTGCTTGTGGGTTTTGTCTATGAGCTCATAGAAGTAGGTAATTTCGTCCCTCCCCTCTCTCGATGCGTGGGCATTTGTGAAGCGAGAAGGAGTACGCACTGGCTATTTTCGTCGACATGCTTTCGACAACTCAACTTTTGACGGCATGTGTAACTCACCCAGCCAACACGGCGTATTCGTGAATAGGACCCTAATTGCGGATGCAGAATGCAGCCATTATGCTATGCGAAGTAAATGGGCATAAGAGGGTAAGTACATGTACGGTCCATTGGACCATGTAAAGGCGATTTACTATTTTAAAGTTCAGGCAAGCATGCACGTGATAGACTATTGGCACTAAAAATGGGTTTTCACTCAATCCTATCGAAACTGAGGTTGCTTTTTTATGACGAGGAGGAAGCTAGCTGGCCTGACCCATGTAATGTATAAAGGCATCACAAGCTAAGTGTCATCATGGACAACAAATTTCCCTGTCACGCCGAAAACTTCTAAGTAAGTTTCGGCTTTCTGTCAGTGCGATCTGCGTCACTGCTCTTCTTACCAAACTTCAAAGTATTCTCGGATCATGGAGCCTTTTTTTGCGTGTTTCTGCTATAGATTTGCCGACGAATCCCCATTCTCTCCTCTTGAGAAAAGTAAGTGTTCGTTGGTACAACAAGGACTGTTGTTTGACGATCTTGTGGGCCGACTGTCGTTTGACTCTTGTCTTGTAAACATACCGTCTGTTGCAATGGCACATCGAACGAAATTGATTTGCCATGTACTAGGGAATAGTTTCGGTCAGAATCTGAGCCATGAAAGAAATGTAGCCGGTCGACTCATAGAAAGCGGCTCTGGTTTGGTAAATTTGAGTCTGGCTCCAACCGATCCTGATGGCAATGAACTACGAGTATATTGTGTATAAGTGGTGGAGAAGAAGAAATACCTGCGTTTCCAAGCCAACATATTTCAAAATTCAAAGCCTCTCTGAATGCAGTCGCAAAGCTGAATTTGTTCCATGACATAATGGAGTCGTTTTCTAAAAAAATATTGGCATTCTTCCAATTTCAGGAAACACGGCTATAGAACGGCGCACCGAAAAAGCGACGGAAACAATTTTTTTTTTTTTTTTTTTTTTTTTTTTCAATTCAATGGATTTTATTTGTACAAAAAAAGTTGTTCATTTCCATGTATTACCTGCAAAGCAGAGTGCTTATCTGCAGGTGGTTGGACATAAATTGAGTAAATAACTTTTGAAATGATTTAAATTGAAAAAAGTTTTGTTTACAATTAGGTTACATTCAATATAGTGTTGTTAAAGTCTTCTTTAACGGTCTACTTCACAAAATAAAGTTCAATTAAATGCTTTTTTAACTCTTTTTTTTCTTTTTTTAAAATTCGGAATCACTTTTAGAAATTGTGGTAGCGAATTAACTAAATTAGGGACGGTGCATCGCAGTTCTCTATCACCATGCGTGTTGTAAGCTTCCGGAACTTCTAGCATCCCTTGGGCTCGTCTTCGGGTGTTTTGTGGGTGGCTTATGGGTCGGAGAAACTGTTGGTCATTCATATAGGTAAGCAATGTTGTCATCTGGAAAAGTGCCTTTACATCTAAAACTTTAAAAGTTGAATTAATAGGTCTAATTATTTTGACAAGACGATGTTGTAATTTAGATATCTTATCCAGATGGGATTTCGCTGCGTTTCCCCAGGCCATAATTCCGTATCTAATGCGTGACTCTGCCATCGAGTAATACACTTGCTTTTGTACCTCCATATGAGAGTAACGCTTAAGATACACCATTGTAAATATCGTTCTCTTAAGTTGAAGACGCAGGATATTGATGTGCTCACGCCACAGAAAATGCTCGTCGATGGTAACTCCAAGATATTTGATGGCTTTGACTACCTCAATTGTGTTGCTGCTTCTTAGTAATGGACAGTGATCATTACGATGAAAAATTTCTATAGTTTCCGTTGACTTAGAAGGGGTCCTAATGTGCATCACCTTGGTTTTGACTGCGTTTATCACCAGACCGTTATCATGACACCATTCAGATACAGCGTCAAATTCATCTTGCAATATCTTCATGGCAAAATGCAAGTCCTTGTGATTGCGATATCATCAGCATAGGCATAGGCAATCGATTTCTTAAATGTCCTTAACAGTTCATTTGTGAAGAGAATGAATAAAATGGGCCCCAATTTGGAACCTTGTGGTACACCGTATTTGCTAGATTTTTTTAGACTTAATGTGTCAGAGACTTGGATTACTCTATCAGTCAGATAGCTTTTGAGCCAGCTTGCCAGCAATCCTCTTAATCTCAATTTGTTGACACTTTCCACGAGTTTTTCGGGTGTCAAGGTATCGAAAGCTTTGCTGAAGTCTATAAAAAGAACAAGTACGTGATGATTTTTATTTAGCCCTGCATTAACCACATTGGTAAACTCTCCCAGTAGCAATTGGGTGCTCTTGTATTTTTGAAATCCAAACTGGTTTGGGTGAATCACTCTGTACTTCAACATAAAACAATTAACACGTTTAACGACTATCTCTTCCAAACATTTTTCAACCGCTGGCAGAATTGAAATTGGCCTATAATTTGTCGTGTCTTGTTTTATTCCTCCCTTGTATATTGGGCGAATTATAGACGTTTTCATGAGTTTAGGTACACATGACTGACACAATCTATGGTTTATAATCTTCGTGATTATAGGGGTGAGACACATGGCATTCACTTTGAGATCGACTGGTCTTATGTTGTCTGCTCCAGGACCTTTTGTGTTACTTAGTTGACACAATATCTCGTAAACTTCAGGCTCCGTTGCTTCTTCTAAGTAGATACTTTGTTGAAGTTGCCAGTTCTCATGGTGTGAGGTTTTGCTGTCACACATATGCATAATGTTCGCTGCTTGATGCGAAAACAGCTCCGCGAAGTCCTCAACAATGTCTTTTAAGCCTTCGAATTCAGACGCCGTTGGAAAATTGATTTTTATAATTTCGTCTACTGAACGTCTCTTTCTTTCAAGCACTTCATTCACAATTCTCCACGTTTTCCTCGGGTCATTATTGGCATTTATGAATTTTCGTTTGTAAAAATTGGCTTTTATTAATTGAATATTCTTGCTAACTGTGTTTCGGAATTTCTTGTATTCACCCTCAAACGTCTTGCATCTGGGGCTGTTTTTCCACCTCCTATATAGCTCATCCCTTTGTTTGCAGATTGGTATTATTTCTGGCGTGATCCATGGCTTATGTTTACGTGTTCTTTTTGTTGTGGTCGTTTTGCATGCTTCAGCGTAAATTTTATTCATTTCTCGTACAAAATTGTTGTAGAGTGCCTCGACGTCATTTTCTTGGATTAGGTGTTGCCAGTCTTAGCCGTATTATTTGATATGTCAACACGTGTCGGTTGATTAATAACACTTATCAACCCTTTCGACGCCATCATCTCCATGTATTTAAGAACAAGTGAGTTATTCTCATCTATGATATTAATATTGACATCTCCTAGTACAATGTTTTCTTTTCTTTCTTTTATAATTTCATCTAATTCGTCAATGAACCTTCCAACACTAGAGCTAGGTCGGCTGCATATTGCATGTATATGCTTTTGACCACCTTGATGATTGATTTCCAGGTGCATGCCCTCGTAGTTGATTGGATTCGCTGCTATTATTGTATAAGAAATATTGCTTTTTATATATATTCCAACTCCTCCACCTTTCGTCGCAACACGGTTTATAAATTCAGTATTAAAGCCGTCAATGAGATAAAAGTCTTTTTTTTTTTTCTTCGGTATATGAAGGGATGAAATGATGAAATGACGACTTTATTGAATCATAATCTCTTGCTTCTAAGCACCTGAATGTCTCTAGACGTGATTCAATAATCAATACAGCAGCATCATCTGCATATGCTTGGACACAACTGTTAATACTTTTAGGATTTTCAGGGTAAATAAGTGCTTGTCAACATGCGCCACAGCTATTGAGAGACGAACCCAAAAGTTCTGTTCACTCTGATCTGCAGAAAATCCAATATCACAATGTTTCTTGGCGATATATTTGCCCGCGTTAAATGATTTTCGCTCTTCTTCCTTGCCCAAGGACAGTGTTTTATACAAGATGATGACGACTCCTGTACCTATGCAAGTAGTATCAGGAGTCGTCAAAAGCGAAGGCTTTAACGACGGGTCAGTGTCCAGATTTCCCAGTCCCGCTGTTCATGTACCCAGAATTATTTGCAAGAAATATTTTCACCCCTATGAGCAAGACCCAGAGGACACAATTTCATCGAACCGAATTGACCTTCACGAACACTTCAAAGTCCGGCCTGTAATCCTTTCATTGTATTAAATTCTTTGACCTTCACCATATCCGCCAAAACAATGATGCGAACACGGGAATGACCGGAATTAGCACCTAAATCCGACCATGTTCTTCACTCAACCTCATTAAATTATTCCAGACACGTCTTGTTCCACAGTTTCTCCTAATTGAGCC
The DNA here is from genome assembly GCA_949129095.1 of Volucella bombylans. Taxonomy (NCBI): domain Eukaryota; kingdom Metazoa; phylum Arthropoda; class Insecta; order Diptera; family Syrphidae; genus Volucella; species Volucella bombylans. The sequence goes on from CASBSA010000065.1 coordinate 17,710, forward strand.
ACCAGTTTTCATCCATTTCACGAGAGCTATTGGGGGAAGAATATGATGTTGAAATTTTTCGCTTATACTCCCCCATCACCCAGAGTGTAAAGTATACTCCCCCGAACTTTTACAAAAGTTACTTCAAACCGAAGTCAATCAAATTATAAAGTTCGAAACTTTATCCCGAAAATGAATTAAATTTCCTTTAGTTCATTACAATCTTCATGGTTACACGCCACCTGCTCTTTCAACATTTTACGCTAACCAATAGAGTGAACAAACACAACACAAAGCCAATAGGCCATTCGACTCCCAACAACTCGTAGCAAATTTTCGCAAACAGTGGGCAAAATGTTATTTAATTAACTAAATTGAAAAACATGAAATGTGTCACTGAAATGAATGTTCCCTTCCCCAGTTTTCAATAAACGACAACTTTAAAAATTTTGAATACCAAGAAAGCTCTTCCAGTCTTTCGACAACTCCATTTCCAAGAAGCACTACTTTAAAATTAATTGAAACCTACCCAACTTCAATTGCGGAATTCAAAACCAAAAAAACTGGTATTTTCCTTTCTTTGAAATTATTTTCGGCAAAAGGATATCTATCTGACCCCTCAGGTAACAACAACCACGATTTGTCCCACCTGATCAATAAACTGCCTTTTCATAATTCAAACTTAATTATCGAAATAAAATCACTTTGCCTTCAATATCAAAATACACAAACAGGACAAACACCGAATTTGGCAAATAACAACTTCCAACCCCTAATATTCCAGGTACTCCCAGAGTACACTTGAAACCGTTTACGACTAGCACAGTACAAAGCCAGTAACGTTACTGTGCGCAACTTATGACTTATTAACTTGAAAGCCCTCAAACCGAATATGCAAATTTTTAATAATTCTAAAAGCATATTACAGCGTGTTACCGGCACCAAAAATTGGGGGCCCTGACGAGAGTTTGAGTACCACAACCTTAGCCAAAGCAATATTTCGACTCCCAAAAACAAAAAAAAAACAAACACAAGAAATCTACTGCGCGCTACTTTTCTGACAAAGAGCATCCCTGTAAACCATGGCGGCAGTCGCTATAGCAGTGTGTACAGCAGGTCGTAGTCGGCCCTCCAGCATATACCGCGCTCCAAAACAAAAAAGGTCAACATACTAAATGTAATGCATTTTTTATGATTCCCTTCGGAAAATAGCTACTCGTACGAACTGAAAGGAATGTGGGAGAATTACGGTGGAGAATAAACGAATTATTGTCGAAAACAACTTTGTTTTGCGTTGGTTTCCTTTGACAAACTTTTGTTTTTGGTTTTGTTTTCGTTTTTGGATCTCACCCTCTTTAAATAATGGTTCCCGCTCTTCTATTTAACCTTTTAGGTAGCCGCTCTCTAGCTAATGATACTCATTATCTTCTTTAAGCAACTATGTGGAAGAATTTCAAAGAATTCAAAGTACAAATGAGAAGTGAAGGTCTTCATGAAGAATTCACGCTATCCACCTTCTTGTTTTTATAACGAATATCACGTTTTCCGTCATGATCCGTACTTATCACGCAATTTCGTAGGATTAACAAGCCAACATTTGCAGTTTATTTAAATAGTGGTACCACTGTGTGTATGTGTTTCTGTGCGTGAAGAAAATTGCACGATTTTGTTGTCCCTAATCAGATATCAAGAACATCAATTTTCATAGATACCAGTAGCCCATTCTGCTGACATGCAGGACTCCCAGGTTTGCCCTTAAGTATTACTTCGCGGGGCTGGTTGAAATTATGCTGCATTTACCGAGGCCGCCTCTTTATTTCTTATCAACCTTACAACTCTTCGTAGCTCGTTCTGAACCCGCACTATAAATGAGCTGATTTCCACCCTGGTCCCTTCATGTGACCTGCGAGGTCCTCTGGGCTTAGCAGGTTTCTTCTCTCAAGATATGCTCCGTATCCACATCCTGGCTTTTTCATTCTAGACCGCACCCAAATCTAGGATGATATTTCTAATAGCTGCCATGCCCGGACAGGAACTGTATAAGATAGAGGTTACAGTCCTCTCTTGGCTTCGTTGTCGAAGGTTTGATGACGGAAATTATCTTGTGGATCCAACTGTATTTTGTGAAGCTGACCCGCCTGACTTGCCATATTGCTGCCGATATTGCCCTTTCTTCCTCTTTGACTATCTATCTGGGTTCGAGGAGCGGTTAAGAGACACCCTCTGTATCTCATTCGCAAGGATGTCGTGTTGCCGGCTAACATACTGTATAGCCTAATTCGTCCAAGATTGTTTGACAGTTGCTGATAATTCTGACTGCTCAGAGCGTGAATTATCACTAGTGCACCCACCCAAACCGGGGTAGCGTATAAGATGATCGAAATGACTACTTTGGACCGCAGCATCTCCGGGGCATATCAGAGCCTCCGATGTTCGGAAGCATGAGAAGGCCTAAAGCCTTCACTCCGAAGCATTTTAGGGACTCATTTGATTGATTTGCCTACGACCCAAAAGTTTACATAACCAACGGTTATGCGGCTGGTTATTTGGACAGGCTCAGTATTTCATATCAGCAGTATTAAGCGCCATCGTCTGTGTGATAATTTGACTTCCTGTTGCTGCAAAAGTCTGTGACTATGTTCAGTATGCAGTATGATGTATCTATTCTGGACATGTTCTATAAGCTCGCCGAGTTAAAGGCATGTCAAGCGTTATTACTGCACAATACTTCTCTATTCCCCATCCCCACCTTTCCCCCTCTTTTGCTTCAGCTCCTACTACGATTTTCGTTCTCTCATAAAACATTATTTTTTGAGAGGCAAAACGGCGAAGGAAACAAAAGAAAAGTTGGATAAATATTATGGGGCTAATGCTCCGTCAGATTACACCGTCAAATATTGGTTTCGAAAGTTTCGTGGTGGCCGCAACTTAACTACCGATCAAGTCTGTAGCGGTAGGCCCTCCGATGCGGTTACAGAGGACAATGTCAAAAAAATACATGAAATGGTGTTGGCTGACCGGAGAGTGAAGGTGCGCGAGCTAGCAAATACCACAAAGATTAGTACTGAGCAAATACGCCATATTTTGGGCAATATTCTGCATATGAAAATGTTATCCTGCCGCTGGGTGCCGCGCATGCTCACTCATACAGGATCAAGAAGTTGGAAAATCGCTGGAATAAGTGTATCAAGCTAAAAGGGGACTATATTGAATAAAATAAAAAAACATTTAAAAAAAAAAAAAAATTCATTCCCAAGGAGGTTACTTTTCACCCCACCTAGTATTTGGCATCGACTATAAAACACAAGTTTCTGAAGCTGTACTGATAGTCTCTGTCTACATTTCCTTCCGCCACAGCCTGCTATATAATCGTATGTACTATCCAGGACCTTTTTTAGATTATCAAACACATTGATCAATATGACGAAGGTTCCCCAGGTAGTTTGTTAACTTTTGGCAGTGGTTTTAGGTGTTGGAGTTTGCATGGAAAAGATTTCCTCTTCCAGACACCTTAGCGTCGTTATTAGATGTCGGACCTCACCTTCACCACCTTGGTGGCCTTTTTCGGGATGCAAACCGGTCCAGGCACTTTGTTGCCTCCTATTTTCCTGCATACCTCGAACAATTCCGCCGAAGAGATTATGGGGATGTGTTCCATACTCCATACCCAGCGAAGAAGTATATATTGCAATAATTGATCTGCGTCGGAACAGATGTTAAACTATATAGGTTAACTTCGAGGGGACCTGTTGTCCTTAAGCTTGTTCATCGTTCGGCGTCTGTAGCTTCCTGAACTGATGTAATGTAATGGCCATTTCTAGATCGTGTCTCGCCAATTTGAAATTGGTTCTTCGTTCCTGGAATTCCAGTCTGCCTCTGCTTTGCCTCGTGCACTTGCTCGCACATTGTGAAGATGCCATGAATCAGATGATGCCAAAGTGTCTCCGTGGATCCATTGATCGCATTGGCGCTAGTGTTCAATATTTCATTGAAAATAACTTTGTCCAAGAGGTCGTCTTTGCACTTATGCCCTGTTAGAGTGGGTGCTGGCTTCGCCAAAGTTCAATAGTGCCGCCTGATGGTCGGTGTTAAATTTTCCGCAAGAGTCAGTTTCTTATAAATTTGATGTCAATGATCGACCACGTACACCTTTGAAGAGAACTTTTCCACTTGCGTACGTAGTCCTGCCACGTCAATCGGTAACCCAGGCTTTGAATAATCACTTTATGCCTTCCTCGTGCGTTAGCTATTATGTCCTCTAGTACCTTCAGATATACCGTCAGTGGCAGACGAGATGCACATAGCAACTATAGAAATTTACACATTTCATCCTATCTGCCGTCAGATATAGAGGTTGTGTACGCTCAGTACCTACAGATGGCTTTGTTAAGAAACAGAATAGCCAATTTCAACTTACTTTCACGTTTGAGTGGACCCAAGCCACTAAGTCTCACGGTTCTCACCCACTGCCTCCAGTTATAAACTTCAAGGTGATTTAGGTTCTTCTTCTTATGTACAATGAAGTCTTCTTCTACTGCGTCCCCTATCTTGATAGGAAGTGGAGGATTTTCGAACTGGAGCGTTTATATAGAAAGGCTCCATTATGTCATAGCAATCTCAAGCGGCTTGTGCACCCTACGAGCAAATCGGCATAGCCCTCTTATATCGGAAAGACCAAAGCCCGTCAACGCAAATGACCCTAAAATCTAAAGACTTGGCGTTCTAAACGGCCTGGGGTATCTTACGCTTCTGAACCATAGTGGAGCACTGGGATAATGAAGATCTAATATGTGTAGAGTCTCTTTAGTGTTTGCTGACAAAGTTGACAAAGCTATGTCAAAGACATAATGATTAATCAATGTAACTTTTCGTTTAATTTCTGATGAGGTGTCATTATCACGGCTAATAGCCGAGTCACGGTAGATAAAGTTTGTTTGATCATATACGAGTAGTTGCACGAAATTTTATAAGAATGTGCCCCACGTATTGGCTTGCGAGTTTCGTACAATTTTCCTAAGAATGACGTTTATGGAGTTACATGCCAGCTAATCACTGAGTGTAAACCCCTTTGTGACATCAATGCTCCCGTCATTCTTCGTCATTCTGGACTATTGAACTCTACGAGTATATGAGGGTGAGCCAAAAAGTCCCTCAAAATTGAAATAAGGAACACTCCTTTTGGCAAAACAATAATTTCTCGATCCCCTCAAAATAGGCCTTTGTTTCATCGATGACCCTTTATTCGACCCAAATGTCTTACCGCCGAGCCATTTCTTCATGTTTGGGAACAGAAAATAGTCAAGGGGGGTAAATCTAGAGAATATTCTGGATGACGAGGCAATTCATTACCTATTTCATGCAATTTTGCCATTGCGACTGCGGATTTGTGCGCCGGTGCGTTGTCCTGATGAAAGAGAACCTTTTTCCTCGCCAAATGCGGTCGTGTTTGCTCCAAATCGACGTCAAATCGCTACAACAGCTCTGCATAATAGGTGCCGGTTATCGTTTTATCTTTTTCAATTTAAACGATTTGAATGACACCGCGCGCATCCCAACAAACTGTGGCTGGGACCCTGTTGGCCAATAGACGCACCTCGGCCTTGGTCTCTGGAGTTTTCTGAGCAATCCATGTTTCGTCCACGGTTACTTACTCTTTCGGATTGTGATTGAACATCGCCAAACATTCATTTGAAGTTGTCAAATGATTGCGTTTGTTGTCAATTGCGTGAAAACTGGTGTATACCTTTTTCATATCCAAATATTATTGCAAAACTGTTCGCGCTCCTTCGAACATTAACATACCGTGGATTTTATCGACCATTTCTGGTGTTGTGCCCTCAATTGCCGACTAGAATGTTCTGCGTCACTTGTACTGCATCTAACTTGAGTAAACCAGTGGTAGATAGTTCTAATCGATGGTGAAAAGTCTCCATAAACTTTTCAAGCTTTTGTTTGGGTTGCATGACGGATTTTTTGCGCAGAAATTTTTTTACGAAAGTTCTCGTAGTCGTCTGTTTCAAATGGCTGTAAGAACAAAACTATTTGACAGATATGTCTTAAAATGCAGGTACGTTCTTTTGAAAGATACTTTTTGACAAGAAAAATATTGTATTTTTCTTCTTTTTTTTTAATAACTTAACACTTAAGTGGGTATGAATACACTGATAATGCCTCAGCATGTGTTAAGTTTTTTTTTGGAAAATGGGATAGTAAGAGAAAAAAAGATGTTTGGGCTCAGTGGTTATTTCGCTCCATGGGTGGCAGCCAACATTTAATTGGGAGACGAAAAGTCTGACCAGAATGTGAGTCTGAAGCTTGAATCTGTATCTGATATCGAACTGTCAAAAGTTGAATACATGTATAGCCGTAAGCGCCAACACAATGCGTATCTGTGTGAATCTGTATATCGAAGTTGAAAAGCACCCAACTTCGAGATAAAGATCCGAAATTGACGTGTACCTGCATTTGACAGCGATTCAAGATTCAAACTTCAGATTCACATTCTGGTCAGCCCTTAAATTCTTAGTAGAAGTTGGCTTTTTATTTATTTCTAGTCAACTACTCATCTTGCTTGATTTTCATTACCTGTAAAAATGAATATGTCTTTCGGACGAGGCTGGGATTTGAGATGGCAAAGCCATCTGTACTTATTGGCCCACCCTAGTAAAATGTCAAATGCGCACTTATAATCCATAAGGAGGTTGTATGCAGATCTGAACTTCTTAGGTTTTCTCTAGGAATGCAGTGTGAATATTTGGTCAATAACAGACCTAGAGATCGTTAAAAAATGGTTTCATTCGTTCACGCAATAAATTGTAACGATCGTTTTTGTTATTTTCAACTAACCCAGGGTCCTTTAATCAAGTCTCAAACCCAAGATAACGGAGAAAGAGAGAGTACTAAAAGGGACCCTCCCTACTACCTTTTCTTCACCCTTATGACCGTCGAGCACAGGTAACTCGAGAGGCCAGTCCGAGCAAAAAGCAGCAGGTAGTGTGACCAATCAGCAGCGGTAGGCATGCAAGTATGGGCTCCGTCCTAAGCTCGCCGGAATGGGGGGGGGGTCTTGCTGCTAATAATGGTCAACCGTAGTTACTTCTATTTTCATGCCTGTCTCTGGATGTTGTTTGAGCTAAAAAATTTTAAAATGTGGAAACCCGAATTTGCCGTTAGCGAATTCCAACCCTCTATCTAATTTTAAACCGCTTTGGTGTAAACTGCAGATGATATCTCATTCTCAAATCCCAAAAGAAAGAGAAGGGAGCTAGATGGTACGCTCCCATACGGAGTAAACCCTCCCCTTTTGGGTATAGCTATACCACACCTTGGTAGCTACATGGTCCGTCGATATAATAGTAGCTACCCCTTTTGTGAAGTAATGTCTTAGTAACCTTTAAATCTCTCGCTGCCCAAAGATCCTTTCACACCCCTATGTTTCTAAAATTTAGCCCCACATTCTAAAGGAGCAACCTAACAATGCTGAGGAGAAACAAAATCAATGATTCGACTTCCCATGATGTTTTCGATCAGGTTCAACAGCAGGTGCCTGAATACAACTATTCGCGTAGGAACAAAAAAAAGAAACGATTTGTAGATTGAAAATTTTTCGCTACAATTTTATTTTAGTTCATAAGAAAGGAGGAGGAAACAATTAAGAAGCAAAGGACCTTAGTTATTTTTATATGAACAGTTGAAGTATAAAAATTTCAAATAATAAAAACAGAAAATATAAAGTATAAAGTAAAGTCTTAGGTTAGGATAAAGATATTTATAAATAAGGATATCATATTGTTATAGGTTGTCCAAATATTAAATATTTATATATTGATACTGCATGTTTGCATGTGTGTATGTATGTTTTAAATGTTGCTCGAGTGATTAATAATTAGATATTATGAGGATACTGAGGGTATCTCTCTATTAAACAATTACAAAATTAATTTTTTTTTCTTTTGCTTAAGTATACGCTTCTTCGAAAATTTTATTTTATAACGTATTTGTCAAGAAATATGAAGTAGAGAGTATTGAACAGACTTACCGAATTCTTTAAAATCGTTGATCTCAGAGAGGAAGTGCACTCCTTCGCTGGCGGATGTTAAGAGTGGTTTTTAGGTTTTTAGGGGTTGCTGTCCCTTTTTCTTGCTTGTCAGATCGTAGAGCTATTATCAATAAAATAAAATTTGGGAGAAGCAAAATCTGATAAAAAAAAATACTTAACGATTTAGCCTACCACCTCCTTAGGTCTTTGCGGGGACAAAATAGATGGAATGGGATTAGGTAAGTAGGGTGTATTTCAAGCTGCTTTCTGTCCGTGTAACTGCTCTTTTAGATCGATGGGGAAGCTGGTGTTCAGTCTCATTGATTTCAATTTTCGGGTAGTGCCTTCGGGTATTTGCTGCGCTCCGTAAGTACGTATAATTAGACCGTGCCAGGGTTTCGGATGGGAGATCTTTAATCCTTCTATAGTAGCAGTCAGATGATCTTGGCAAATGCAAGAATTTGTCTCAACAGGTTGCGATATTACATACAGGTTTTTGATATCAAACAGAAACCGTTTGACTGAGATACGCTATTCTTCCTTCTTTTTTTTTTTTTTTTATTTCAGTCACTTCTTCTATTTCCAATAATTTTTGTTAAACACTTTTTAGAGTAATTATTCACTATTTTATTTTTCTCGGATGTGAGTTTAAGCTTGCTTCTTTTTCTTTTCCTATCAGTTCACTTGTCTTTTCTTTATTAAATTTTGAGGTAAATTTTGTGTGTCTTTTTTTCTTATTGCACTTGCACTCAGAACCTTTTTCTTTCAGCCAATTTGGAAGACTGTCTCGTGTCTTTCTCCATTGCTAAGACAGCGACTATCTCTTCAAATAAAAATCCGTTTTTTTTTTCTTTTTTTTTTCTCAAATACCGAATTTTCTATCATCAGACACAGTTATTTCACTTTTGATGCACAAGTGTAAAATTCGATACACAAACCAAATAGAATGGTGGTAGCCCACCGCACCTATGTATGATACATATTGTAAAATGTTTGTGTGGGTACAAATGATAGAACTTATTCTTTTCAATACAAATCCCTTTATTCAGTACAGTTACAATTCACTATTTAATTCTTTCTCTCAGTACAATTCAATTTCTCAACCACTTATACTTTTCTTATCTTTTACTTAAACCACTTAATCACTTCTCCTAATTAACACTTCAAATTACACTTTAGAACTCACTTGCATACCTTTGGGATGCTGGTATTTATACTCGAATGACATACTTCGAGAACAATCCTCGCCATCCAGCGTCCCATACAATTTCCAATTTGCTAGAAAATTCGATTCCACTCTCCAGTCGAGACTTTGTTATTCCAATATCGAAATCTTCTGGTCTTCGACATTTTCTGCTAGATGTCGCTGCTCACATTTAAGTGGTTATCACAATATGTAAAAAGAACATAGAATGGAAAGGGATATTATTTAAATTTTTTTTTTTTTTTTTGGTTGTTGTACTTGAAATTATCCTTACGGATCACACCAGGAGGTGGCGCTTCCATCGCAGACGGGTGGATATCAGTGTTTTATTTCCTTTTGTTACTTTTTGAAAATTGGTGGAAGAATGCGTACATTACCTACATACATACACATATCGACATACAATAAACCAGCGTTTCCCACAAAATGATACTTAAGTTCCGTTTGTTGAGCAGAAATCTAGACTTTCATAAAACGGGTTAAATGATTCTTTCTCCCTAAAAAAGGATTTTGAATCGTACCCGACATTTAACAGTCTCGGTCTCACTGTCCTATACCTTATTTTCCTATACCTTATCTTATATCTTCCAACACTTAGGAGATCAACGAGGCAGTCAGCAAGATAAAAGACAGTTCAAGAGCAGTGTGGAATTCTGGCCATTGTGGTACAGATAAAAAAAGGGTATCAGGTAGCGTAAGTAAGATATCAAATTCGCAAAACAAAGAAGGAACTTCTGCGGATCCCTAAAGCCAACTAGTTTTGCATAAGGAAACGCTGCATAGCCGGCATCCGCTAGCAATAGAAGTAATGGCTCTTAGGTTACCTGACATAAAGAGACACTAGATATATAATATACTCATACTTCCTGGTTGCACTCGCGTTTCCTCAAATCACTCAACTATTCCAAAGAACATAGACGGCTGGAACATGAGTGTGACAGATAAATGTGAGATCAAAATTAGTTGATACAAATTGATAACAGGAGCAGCTGCAGCCTACTGGCGTCATCTTTAAAAATTGTGTTTTTAGTTAAAGTTTTGTGCCAGTTGCTCGAAGCTTCTTTCGAGAATTTTAATTGCTTTCAGACAATTTTTTTTTTTAATGAGCGAGCGCTCAAGGGGTTTGTGTACCCTTAAGGTGTTTGTTCACAGCGCGGGCAAAGGAAATTTAGGGAGGAAGAAAAGAGAGGTACCGATGTACTTTGTTTTTAAATGTTTGCAAGTTATAACGACCAGGAAATACAGAGATCGGCTGAGCATTCCATAAGCGAGTTGTACGCCTTAGGAACGAATCACGATATTTTAGAGTACGTCCGAAAATGAGCTTGAGGGTATACTGATGAGCATTCATAGCGAGACGGGTGTTGCGGTTGAAAGTTTGAATGGGCGGAATGCCGAATGGCGATTTCAGTGGAGCACTGGTGGTGGAAACAGCGATAAAACACAGTGAGACACGAGACATTATTTCGGTGTTCGAGAGTGTCAATTGATTGACTGGTTTAGTATCATCAATAAGTTTTATCGCACGGTTTTGAATCCTATCTAGCAGAGATGTTTTTGGAGCACCTGACCAGATGTGGGCATTGTACTCCAATTTTGGGCGGATGAATGCCTTATATATTGGGACCAGATCAGAGGGGGTAAAATATTTCTTATATCGCTTGAGGAAACCTAGACATTTCGCAGCATTTTTGGCGACATCAAATATGTGGTCATTCATTGACACACATACCGAGAATGAAAAGTTTTTCGGTTTCGACGATGCAAGTGCCATTCATGGATAATGGCTGGCTTTAACGACAGCAAACTTCATTGCTTTTTGGAAGCATTAAATTCCACTCTGTTGATAGTTCCCCAATTGGTTAGGCTATTAATATCCGAATTTGATAGTCTTAATATATGCTGCGGTTCCTGTTCAATAGCCGAAGAACAGGTACGTGAATCCGGGAACGAATATGAAAAGCAGAGAGTACTGTCATCAGCAAAGGAATATATTGGATTAGATGTAGCAGACAAGAGATCATTAATGAAAACTAAAAAGAAGTGTCAGAGACAGAACAGAGCCCTGGGGCACACCAGCATTTATTTTCTGAATATCAGACTTGAAACCGTCCAAGACAACTTGAATTGAACGTTCCGAAAGGTAATTTCTAATCCATTGAAGAAGAGAGTCGTCGATCCCAAATACACGCATTTTCGACAAAAGAGCCTGATGCCAACTCTGTCAAATGCCTTAGAAATATCAAGTGCAACTATCTTGCTTTCGCCAGATTGATGTACGCTTTGGTTCCACTTTTTTCAGTTTTGAATGCATTTTATTTTCTTAATCACTAACTCTTACATACTAACAAAAAATGCTTAAATGCTAGCTTACAATTACTTAACAATCTTATACTAACTTACTGGCCCCACACAGGCACTCTAAGCTACTCTAAATTCTTATATCTATGTCTTTCGACTTCATTTACATTTTATTTGGAAATATTTATTTTATATACTTAGGGCTAAGAAAAAAATTTGATTACAAAAACTTAGCATTTGGACAATTTTTATTTTTTATAAAAACTTAAAATCAACCTTAGTCTACTTAACCTACATACACAAAATACACATAAACACACTTAGACATTATACACAATAATATACATATGTTAGCATATACCTTTATATACAGTAACATATGTACTCGTATATATTACTTAAATGCTAACCTAAACCTATGTAAGCTGGCCATCGCTATTTACAAAGCAAATATATTGGTCAGCCCTGCCTCATTAGTGAGGCTGGTCCGTAATTGACGGAAACGATGACAAAACATCTTCTCCATCATTCAACCACCAGAAATGCTGGTGCTGCCGAACGACATCCCTCTTATCGCGATTCCCCACCGCCCTACTGAACCTGAGGCGATCCACACTGCCGTGTGCGACGTCTCTGTTGTAGTTGAGTCGCCTGTTCCCAGCTGTCCGAGCGACATGGAAGCTTTGGTTCCACTTTTCGGTAAGACATGCCATCAAATCACCAGTGGACCTGTTGCTACGAAAACCATATTGCCGGTCATTGAAAAGTTTTCGTGTTTCGAGATGTTTCATGAGCTGACGGTTTATCAGCGTTTCCATGGCCTTGGAAAGAAGGGACGTAAGTGTAGTGGGTATGTCGGAGGAGAGAGAAGATGATTCACCTATCTAGGGATGGGCTGGACCAATGCTGTTTTCCATCTGCTCGGGAAGAGTCTTAAAGAGTAGGATTGATGAAAAAGTTTACGCAGTGGTTTTGCCAGCGAGGAAGAACAAGAAGAAGTAGAGATATACCATCTGGATCAGCGGATTTATGTATGTTGAGATCTTTAAGTACTCTTGCTACTACACGAGTGCAAAAGTAGATTCGTCCTGTTGAAGATTCGATGCACTCAAGTGTAGGCGGAGACAAAGCACAATCTGGGAGTGTTGAGCTGGCCGCAAAGTGTGCAGCAAGCAGATTGGCCTTGTCCAAAGAGCTGAAAGCTGGAATGTCATTGTAAATGACCGTTGGGATGGAGGATGAGGCGTTATTTCTAATGTTTTTGACGAACGACAAACAATTTTTACTGCCTTTGGGACATTGCAGTATTTTTTGCCTCAATTTTTGGTCGTGTGTAAGTTTTAAATTATGCATTTGTATGTATACGAGCATATATAAAATTCCTTTTCTTTAGAAATAAAATCATTACATCGGATGTATGTTTTTGGAAAGGATTTTTCGAATATTCCGGAAGGAGACTGCGTGCAGCAACAGAGAACGTTCGGCCAAAATACTGTGTAGACTGTTATTTAAAGCCCAAACCAATCTACATTATCCTAAATGGTGGAAGGCCATCCACACGACTTCAAATAATTACAGATCTATTGGTACATAGTCCGCTCTACTAAAACTTCAGGAGTAGCAGGTAAATATTTACGTAAGAGATGTGAATGGCTACAATTATAATTTTAAAACACAATAAGAGCGCCACAGGATAGTATCACTGATAGAAAAATACATCCATATAAGAAGACTTACCATCGGGCTTTTCTCGAAATGTTGTAAGTATAGACGGGATTCTACTCATATGCTGAATTATTTGCTCAGAATCAACTCGATTTTGAGAGTGTAAGCTGAAAAGCGTAGATGTAAATATTAATTCCACAAATGCCGATATCTTGTTAAAAATGAAGAACAATGGCTTTGACTCGATGTCCTGCGCTGTCGATGATAATGTTCATATTCAGGCAAATTCCACCAGCACTAATACTGGTGAGTAATTAGGCTCGCTGCTCGCTCTTCCGAAAAAATAGACTTGTTCCCTTCACTAATACCAAACTACAGTCCGCCACATAATAGAGGAACTGATCGTAGACTATCTAATGCACGTGTAGCCTCTAGCCTTACAAAAATGCGTTCGAACACAGCAGTAATATTGTACCGTGGTTTTGTACACAGCGGCTGCGAGACCCATTCTAATATAAAGTTCTATAGTTTGGTGAGGGATATTAGGGAAGCATTACCAATTCTAAAGACTCACCAAAATCCAGAATACTCTTGCGTGGAAATTCTGGAGTCAATTCGGACAACACCCACAGCGGCATTGAAAACTTTAGTAACTTGCGGGCAAATAGATCTTCAAGGCCTGGAATGAAACACCCTTAGTCAACCGAAACCTACGGCCAATACTAGTTTGAAGACTGAAGTAAACTTCACCGTATGGTTAGATGGCCTCTTCTTCAAGTTGAACAAGCTAGGCAAACCACTGCTGTATATTCTTTTTGGTACGCTCACCAGTAGACAGCTCATCGTTAAGAATGGCGATGCGACTTCTGCTGGAACATTGGACATTAAAAATGGTCTGCAACAAAGTGCGCTCAATTCGCCGATCCTATTTAGTATCTAAACAAGTGATCTTCTGAGTTTACTTCACCATGCCATAGTGCACGCAGACGTTTCGATCACTTTCAGATCAGGTCCGAAAATCGATGTCATTAATATGTTCATGCAAAGTGACTTCGATAAGATTAAACGATATTACGATAAATGGAGGTTGAAGATCAACTTTGTCTGGAAACTCTGCTGATACCAGGAAGAGCTGGCGAAAGTTTTCGATGGCGGGACAACAGGGGCCGCCATTTATTTGTCGAGAAGTACTCAGATACCAAACATATGCCACTGGATGCTGTTCTGGCCAGAGAAAAAGGTGATTTTTCCCTGACAAAGAGACTGTTTTATAGCAGCCAACTCAATGCGGAGGTGAAGGTAATCTACTACATGGGCCTTATCCGGGTTAAGCTTGTATTTAGATGTTTCCTGTGGTTCAACGTGAGAGCAAGTTTAATGGTAAATATTCTGATGTTTGAAACGGCTTGTCTTCGCATGTACAGAACACCAGAATGACAGTACATGAAATTCTAACCTAATGAGGTCTTATATAAAAGAGTGACCCTAAAACAAGTGGGTAATTCGTTATTAAGCTGACTTGAAGTGATATTGCAAGCAATCAACTCGACAAACAACCTGATCTCCGGGGCTTATTACCCTAATCATATGTACCACGAGTGTGTGCACTTTATCGGAGTTGTTCAGCCAGAAACGTTCCTCTAATCTTCCACGTCGCTCAAACAGCTGCGGACAAGCGACTCAATTACGACAGAGACGTCGCACATAGAAATGCGATTTAATAAGTCCATCAGGATTAGGATGCTTACAGTGTCTTCCAAATCGAAGAAACAAAGGCTAACAACCGAAGGCGTAACAATTTTTAATGAAGGTGCTATCGCCAAAAGGTCAATTAACTCTACGCCGACAGTTATGTTAAAATTGTTAAGGCTCAGCACTCTACGGCCCAGAATGGTACAATTACCCTCTACTGGGTATCAATGCTTATAGACATCACAAGGCAATAAGTTAGTGATCAATGTTGGCCACGAGGAACATTTAAAATGCTGGAGACTTGCTCGATTGCAAAGTGATCCACCTGGTTGGTGGTGAGTTAGTCGAAATACCGCCAGATCACCCTATGAATGTCGAGTTGCAGCGACCGCGTGCTTGCTATGATGGCATATAGCAAGCAGGCTATATTCATCCGTCTTTGCTATCAAGGATCTTCTTCTTCCATGGTGTTTGCAGTATAATCGCCCGAGACGATTTCAAAATCATGCTTAGGACATTGAGCATATGACTTGTCGTTGAGCTCATAGAAACAGTTCTTCATGCCATGGTCCTTCGCCTCCGTCGGGGCATGAACACATATAAGTCTGGTCTTGGCGAACTTTGCCTTAATGTGAACTATCGTGAGTAGATTGTTTAAATACTTAAAACTCAATAAATCTTCTCTAAGACAGACTGCAGTGATGAATCCATAGTATCCTCAGTAGCAATTACCGTAATACATTTCCTTCTTACACTCGATCAATTCCATCGCACTTCTTGGATGGCGGTTTTTGACCAGTCTAGGGTCTCCGCGTGTTGTTCGGCAGCACGTGATCTCTTAAGACGTCTGACAGTATAATCTGCAATATCGGAAGGCATTTGCTTTTTTCGAGAAGCATGGGCGGTTAATAGTGCTATCATTCCAATACAAGGCTCTTGACTGTTGTGCTTATGCCTGCACAAATCCATAAGCTGCCGACTTTCAACTTCGACTACTTTGAGGTTGCTATCGCACTTTCCGCCACCTCACCTTTTTTAGAGTATCAATTTGTGTCTCCTTTTTAGTCCGCGGTAGGTATTTTCTATTTAGAAACACCAAACGGTAGCTTGTGCAAGCTGAATGGTATACACTTGATCGGTACCCCAATCCTCCACCTGTGGACATGCGCGATATGAGAACTGTCTAAAACTCCGCTCGAATAGAAGATAATCTCAAGAGTAAATATGTCTTCTAGGAACGAAGTCTAAGAGCCCCATGCAACACAGCCCCACATGAATCAATTATTTCAACTCATCTTCAAATCTGTCTAAAAGCATCAAACCCTCGTAAGTATCTCGTTTTTATCACGGCGACCTTATCCACACAGACAAATTCTATTATCCCTACCAATTCATGGTGAAAACCTTCTTCCATATGCTTAAGATGAATGGAAGCCAAAAAAATCAATAAAACACTCGATTTTCAGTTCCACAAACCGTCAACGCGAATTCCCAAAAATTTAACTGCTTGCCGCCCTCGCCTGCCTCCTGCTGCAGGCGTTACTGTCATAAATCTCCGAAATTAAACAATTTCACAAGTGCCTACTCTCTGAGAACTGTGAAATTTCTCCAATTTCTCCAAACCCATAGCGTTACGGAGTCAGATAATCTGGTAACTAATTTACGAGAACATTTGCAACTGACACCGACTCTTCTTCCATACGAGAAGAACAAAAAAGAAAGAAATAATAAGAAACACTCTCTGAAAATATTCATCTCGTCGAAGAGTGTACCCACACCCTTGTCACCATTTCTGGATGCTCGTACTTAACCTCCACCTTAATTCACTTTCTGTTCCGAATTTTAAATCAGTTACTTGGAGTACGTTCTACAAGGGGACACCTCATAGAGATTGCCTCCCCCATATTCAGAACTAGTGTTGGAGTACGCCTCCTGTATTCTGTTTCTACTCTACGAGTATCTTAGCAACTCGAATCCCAGGGATTTCAAGGATTCCTCGTGCCATGAACCCGTTATAGCGTGTTTCCAGCTCCGAGACAATAATTTTTAATCTCTTTCAATTCTCCGGGCTTGATTTAGCAATGTAGACGTGTTCGAGATGAAGTCAGTCGTTTGTTTGAAACGGTCGACGCTCTGTTTTACGCCTTCTTCTACTATGCACTACACCACGAGGTGATGGCGAATTATGGTTTTAAAATTAAAAGTAATGGCACTGCAATGACGTGCCGACAATTCATGACCGTAGCCTGTAGACATCTATGGTAGCAGCCAACATTTACTGCCGGATGTTGCGGCGAATACCAGGATTAGAGAGGGAACGGACCTTAAAGGGATGCTGTTAGTTATGGGGTGCTGGCAGTTTAACTAACAAATGGCTTGATAGCAGTTATACGAGTACGAATTTGTATGGTTCTGGTGGTAGGTTCACTGCTCTAGATTGCGAATAGAAAAAAATGAAAGGAAGAGCCAGTGAAACATTGAAAATTACTTACCCAGTGGAATTCCAGTCACGTTTTGAGGAACTTAGCCTCGTTGGGCATCAATCCAAATGAAATGCTGCGGTTACTGAATATTAGATATTACGCTTCTACCAGAACACGTGTTGATTTGAATAATTCTCTCCTAGGGCCATGACAAGTGGGTTAAAATCGATAATTTCGCAGTTAATTGGTAATTCGAACATTTTACTGAAGTCTCTTCGAAAACATGCCGTTTTTGGGGTAATCAAAATGAGTTCTTATCAATTCTTACGAACTTCTAAACATTAGCCAACACAGAGTGCCTCCTCTGTACAAGGGTGCCTTCAACACCGCAACTGTAGACGAATCACTAATTTTGTGGATCGAAGCAATGACAGTAAATAGATGCTGTCGGTGGTGTCTGTAAGTCGGCATCCCATCCCAGCTTTGGAGTATATGTACTAGTAAATCATAAGGTGTACTCATTCTCTGTTGGCACGGACGGACCATCAGGAATGGGCTTTCAGTCAATTTGAAGAAGGAGCTTAGCTTGGCTTGTATAGTCCTGAAATTCATCACCATCCGTTTCTTGAGCGAAGTTAAGTACCTGGTGTTACCTTGTATAGCAAATTTATTTAGATTAATCATTTCGAAAGTCCCTAAAGAGCTTTCTTTCAATTTAAGGGAGCCTTTAGCAAAACATGGGACTTGTCGGTGTTGGTGCTCCTGGATATAGATTGATGTTCATGGTTCTAGATGGGATTTAAGATGTCTTGAATTATGGCAAACTCACTAAGCTCTCTTTGTGATGGCCTGCGTCTACTGTAAGGACTTTCATAGAGCATTCTATCAAAGCACAATTGTAAGTTGAATGACTCCCTAGGCCACAGGCAAACCATAAGAATATTTTCGAAAATTCTGCGCCTGCGGTTTTTCCTATTCGGCCGACTCAAAACACAGCTTCGTGGAATGCTTTTAAACAGCCGAAAGGAGATCATTGAAAAATCGTTGAGCATACTGAAGGCCATACCAAACTTCCAGTATCAGATATGGTTCGAGGGCTCGTCAGAATACGTTTGCACTAAAAACTTGGAGAGATGGTGGAATATTCAAATCTGTTGGGTACTGTGGCATAGGACCTTTCTACGAAAAGGAAGACTAGAATCTTAGCATATCGAAACAAATAATAATAAAATAAGCTAATTCGGATTTTGAAGTGTGCTTCTTGTAAAGACATTTGCCGAAAGATCGAAACAGTCGGTGAAACCACCAGTCAAAGTTCTCAAAACGGAGAAACTAGCCAGACTGAAATCGCTCTGAGTTTCCCTGCAGCATTCTTCAGACTCACTTCCCAGGTAAGGTAATCAGAACCTGCTCACAACCAGCTCTTAGCTGAAAGTGAGCTGAATAACACAACACTAGCTAGTACGAGTATATGAGGCTACTCGTATCAAACACGCTGTTGCTTTCTGGAGTAATCTGTGCAAGTTCGATGTTTCTTGTGTCAAACAGAGAGAAGGCTGTCACGCAGACGCGGAAGAACTAAATAATTATTTTCTCAAAAGTAGTGCCTTATTGCCAACACCTCTATTCACTCCTCAGAACTGGTTTGATAGTGCCAGCGTTTCTGTGCCAACTTTTCAAGATTTTAATGTATTGACGGAGATTGTTGTTATCCTATCGGTATTGTCAATCAAATCAAACGCAATTGGTGAAGACGGTGTACCCATACGATGTATAAAACTTCTTTTACACTTTATCGTCTCCCATTTGCTTCATATCTTTAACCACTGCTGGATTATATCGACATATCCCGAAAGTTGGAAAAGAGCAAAAGTCTTGTCAATCACCAAGAAAGCTAATCCAGTAACCGATGCGGATTATAGGTCCACTCGTATATACATACCGCCTTGCCTATCAAAAATCCTCTCATCTGTTGGTAAACAATTTACTTAATCTGCGTCAATCAGGTTTCAAAGAGTTCTACTTGTATGGTTAGCATTATCAATGATATATCTACGACAGTCTGCTTGATTTCTCGAAGGCTTTTCACATGGTAAATCATGACCTACTTTGCTGGAAATTTCAGAGTCTTTTTCGCTTCAATGTTAGGCTGACGAGCTTTCTATCAAACAGGTTACGAAAAGTTATTACTAGCAGATCTACAAGGTGAGGCAAAAGTAACGTAAAAATGTGAATGTGCCACAAGTGCTATTGTGCTTTGACACATTATATTGTAGACAAATCGTGAAATAGTTGACAACAAATAATGGAGCGATACACACCTAAAATTATTGTTACTGATTATTTGACGAATTCTCGGTCTGCTGATTTAACGCACCGTGAATTTCGTCGTCATTTTCCTCGTCGTCCTGTACCATGTGTGCGTTAAGCGTATTGTGCAAACTGTGTCCACTCGACAACTCGAGCGCAATAGTGCCCGTTTGACGGAGAATATAACTGTTGTGACGGAGGACGTCCGAGAGAGTCCACAAACATCGACGAGACAACAATGCACACAATTTGGCATCAGCAGATGTTCATATCAGACAATATGACTTGCAGACTATTGTCAGTAGCTGAAGAAAAATAAGCTTTATCAAATCGCCAATTCGGTTTTAGAAATTTGCGGTCTACCGTAGATGCCACAAAAGCGGTAGTAAACATTGCGAATAAAGCGATAGAAGGGGAAAGATGGCAATGGGGCACAAAACAATATTGCGCAGTGGTAACACTTGATATTAAAAATGCCTTTAACTCCGTAAGCTGGTTATCCTGGTCGGCTTTCTTAAACTCGTCTATGAAACTGCAGAAATTGCCGTTGAAAAAATCCAATTTCCAAGAATGGTTACCATTTTATGATGCTGCGGTTTCGCTTTTACAAGAGCAGTTTGGAGACACCGAGCGTTTAGTCGACAAATACATGTAAGAACTGGTTTCCCTAAGACCAATACACTCAAGAATAGACGTCGGTGGTGTTGCGGTAAATTTTCCCGCAACAAGTTTGGCTCTCGTTTCCCTTGTAAGTCCCTTCGGTCCCTCTTTTCTTTGAGTGGGAACACCGAGCTCTGGCGGAGGTGGAGGGCAGCCATGGTCCCATCAACCAGTGGCCCACCAATCCCAGACCTCGGAAAACAACCCACATAGGTTCACGGGAAGAACCCCAGGGTGCGACAGGAGGTCCACCAGGAACACCGTTGTCGGAGCCCATAAATAGACGGGAGACTCGCAACGGGCAGCATCAGACAGGACGTCTGAAAGTCGCCGACGGGTGGGGACGGACGGTCCTTTCAATCCAGACACCCTAACACGATGATGACGGGTGGGGGAAGACGATCCCTGGAACAAACACCCCAACGAAAGCCAACAACAGGAGGCTTAAGGAACACCCCATATTGCTACCGATGTGGGTGCGGATACAGGCATCACATCACACAACCGATGTGGATGCAGCTAGCTGGAGCTAGCACCAAACCAAGTGATCGATGGGTGAAGAGACGACGATCTCTTTTATAGCAACACCCCAACGAGGGAGCAACAAAGGAGCAACAGTGGTGTGCAGGCGGACGGCCAGTATAATCGGGCACACCCCAACGACGCACCAGCTTTAAAAGTTAGGTTCGATGGGTGAAGGAATGACGACCCCTTTTTATGCCAGCACCCCACCGATGGAGAACCGAAGGAGCAGCAGAGGCATGTAGGCGGACGGCCAAGTAATAAGACCGCCTCCACCGAGGGAACAAGAAAACAGAAATACAAAACCCAAAGAACACCAACCAACAACAACCAGCAAACACACAACAAATAACGACAAACAATGGCAAAAGAAAACAAAAAGTACAAACTGGCAGAGTGGCCAGAGGGCAGAAGGGCCCAATGACAAAAAAATAAATAAATAATTGTAAGGAGTGACACGCTATTTGTCAGTCCCCACCACCCCCCAAATCTGA
Source organism: Volucella bombylans (assembly GCA_949129095.1). Lineage (NCBI taxonomy): Eukaryota > Metazoa > Arthropoda > Insecta > Diptera > Syrphidae > Volucella > Volucella bombylans. The sequence continues at coordinate 38,998 of CASBSA010000065.1, forward strand.
ACGCCGATCCACCGGAGTAGTTAGGGATCCGCGGTTAAAAATATGAAAAGTATAATTTTCACATGCACTGTACTTTTCTTTCGTGAGGCTCGGCGATCCAACGGATGGTTGGATCGAGATACAATCCCTTTTTTCCTTTCGTTCCGACACTTCAGCTGCCGTTCCATAGCATTTCCTTTCTCCCCCGCGGGCGTTTTAATTTTTGCAAAAGTCAATTCGATGGGGGAAAAATACCCGGCTATCAGAAATGAAAGAAACTCTGCTTTTCGCATTTTAATTGTATGTAATTGCTTGTAGAACCTAAGAGTAAGCAATAGCTATGATCCACAGCTTCCACAAACTCGCTCAGTGGAGTTCCCAGTCATTACTGGAAGTGGGAGCGAACTCCGAGACTGAGGAGTTTAGTATGAATGTGCAAAATGGAATGTGTGAGAGGCCTAGTCGGACACGGGGACACACACTAGCAAAGCTTGCTAGGCGTAATGCGGTTCCTGAAACGAGAAGTGGAATCGTTAGAGAAAAGTCGTGTTGCTCCTCTCACTGCTGATTACTCCAACAACTGCAACTAGCTTAGTTTCAATGAGCGAAAGGGACACATGCTTATTTTGTACATCAGAACAACATGGTACCTATTTTGCAAAAAAGAGACAAATTACGTACAAGCGGTCGCTGTTTTCGCAGACTTTCGTTAAAAAAAATGTCGTAGTGCGAAATGGCTTTCTTGCAAAAACTGTAAAGGAAAACATTTAACATCGTTGTGCCGTCCTTCATTTATAAAAAAATCATTATATCCTGAAAAAGCAGAAAAAGACAGTTGTGTCAATGGGAGTGAATAATGAACTCGGTTTTAGAAAATTCGAATGTCTTTTTAAACACAGCTCGGGGCATCGCCGTAGCACCGAGCGAAAATTATTATTATTATTATTAACTTTATTATCAAGTAAAATAAATTACATTAATAATACATGGTTCGAGCACTAGCTACTAGGGCTTTCGGCTAGATAGATAAAATAATAAGTAAAGTTAGGTCGTGAAATATGTTTGATTGATTTGTGTGAGTCTGAATTAGATTTTAAATAGAGTTATGGATATTTAAGTTTTGTAATACGAGTAGCATAAAAACATTTTTAATGTTGCTTTCTGATGGGGATTTTAGGAGTTCAATTAAGGAGCTGTTCCAGCTGATGATTTTTAATGTGTCCCTGACTTTTTGACAATTTATAAGGTGTTGTATAGATAAGGCAGTACTGTTGGCGCATAGGTGACAGTTTGGTGGTTGACGATTTGCTAATAAGTGGCTATGGGTTAGAAATGTGTGACCCAACCGAAGACGAAGGAAACATATTAGCATGTTTTTTGTGCAGTTTACTGGGTATAAAGTTTTTTCTGCTTCTGGATTTATTGTGGAGTAATGGTGAATATACTGTTTCCATTCGTCTAGTTCTATTTTCCTCCATAGCCTTCTTATTTCTTTTTGAAGATCTTTGCTGTTTTTGGGATAGAACATAATGAGCGGCTCATTGGAAGCAGATTTCGCAATTTTGTCGGCCTCCTCATTACCCTTAATTCCCATGTGACCGGGTACCCACATTATTTTTAATTTGCAAGGATTTTTTATCAGCTCATTTCGGATTGCCTCAATGACTGTGGATTTATTGTTGGTGTTCATTATGGAGTTGATTGTGGAAAGGCTATTTGTATATATGATTGTTCTTTCGGCTGTGGCTAGTTTAGCAGCCTGCAGTATGGCTGTTGCTTCCGCTGAGAACACTGATGAGAATTCTGGTAGGAGTCCTTTAATAAGGGTTTGGTCATTTTCGTCCACCGCTGCGAAAGATATACAGTGTGCTGTCTTGGATCCATCGGTGAAAATCAAATTCCATTTTCTGGTTTTGAAGTAGTTCATTAAACATTCCTTTAAAGATGTCTTTGTTGAATTCCGTTTTGGCGACTTTGCAGAGGTCAGTAATGATGGAGGATTTAGAGAGAAGCCACGGTGGGTATAATGCTGTCTGCCGAGTTTGCAGGTCAAAAGGAATGTCTAGGCGACGGGCGAAGTAGATCGCATTGTAGATAGTCGACGGAACTTTGGGGTGTCTCTTTCGGGCTAGTATTTTTTTGGCATCTATTGTTATTGGCGATTTGGATGATGATACTATCTTTGGTATTAAAAGTGCGGTAAGATATTCCATTCTTTGTACAATCGTCGGAAGACCTGCTTCAGTTAGCATGTTTTTTACTGGTGTAGTTCTAAAAGCTCTTAGTCCGGCTCTGACAGCTGCGTGGTATTGGGGTTGGATTATTTGAAGTGATGATCCGCTGCATTTGCCGTAAATTACTAGGCCGTAGTCGATATTTGATAAAACGATGGACTTTATGACTCTCATAATTATGTTGGTGTGTGAACTTCCGTTTTTGTGGAGCATATCGGTCGGCTCGTGTCATGCAATTTTTTGGGCATAAGACGTGTGTCAGCGAAGTTTGTTCCGCAACGATAATGCACCTGCTCATTCATAGTTGCTTGTGAGAGATTTTTTGGCCAAAAACAACACGGCAACCACCCTATTCAAAAAAGGCTTCGAGGATTGGAAAAAGCGTCAGCACAATATCTGAGGGGGATTACTTTGAAGCTGACAACACTAATATTGATGAATAAATAATATTTTTTTATAAAAATGTAAAGTCACCTTAACACACCTTGATACTGATATTGACCAGACTTAACCATTTAAAATTATTTCAATAAAATTAAAAAACTAAATATATATTTTTTTATGAACAAAATGTCTCTTTAATAATTTATTTGTTATTATTCATTATTCAGGTATTATTAATTATTTATAGGTTTATTTTTATTTCGCTTATTTTTTTATTTAATACTATATACTGTGTTTTATTTATTACCGACTTTTTACAAATAACTCCCAGCTGCCACAAATGGTGTCTTTTTTCTCAAAATATTTCTTCAAATGAATTACGTCCGTAAAGTTCCGTTCTAAATTTATGTATCTCCCGATACTTAGACAATCTCTCATAGGTAAATTTGAATCGCTTTGGTTTAAACTGACATTCATTGCTTTCATGTTTAATTTCCAGACACTTGAGATCGATTTGAATCTCTAAGCTTCTTGATGGCATCAGATTGGTATAAAGCTCGATGTCTTCAAATGTAAGACTCCAATCGAACTTTGTCGAACGTTCCCATCTTACAGGAAATGGACCCAAACTAGTAGTGTAATCATCATTCCAGTTCCCCAGTCTGATTCTGTAGTCACAATTCTTATTGCCGGTCACCACAAATAATCCTCTTTGGATTGAGTTTTCCATATTATCTGAATTCAGTATAGACCAGTATAGTCCCTCGCCGGTATTGAGAAGGTAAGCCTTGATAAAGAGATCCTTAAAAGTTAATTTGAAAGTTTTTCCGTTTTCCGTTTCCTTAACTAAATGTATATGATCCTGCTGACAGTGTTCTAGAAGCTGAGTCTTTTCTCCACTCCACGAGCATTTAGGAATTCGGCAATCTGTCGACATTCTGGAAACACAAATCTCTGGAGGGGCTTAAACTTACTGGTTTTGAAAACTGACTGATGCATTACATGGTTGCGCAAAATTATTTATAGGTTGTTTAATCAGGCATAAAGATAGGAAGAGCCATGCAGGTAGAAATATCGAGAGACCATTCATACCCAGCCCTATTTAATTTAGGTAAGATATTGTAGCAATAAAAAAGGACCCAAGTCTTGTTGATGATTAAGCTTAATTGCCTAATTTCCTGAGATCACTTAATTAGGATTATCGTCGCATATGTTTCATTTGCAATGCAACCATTTCGCATATGTGACTGAAACCTAAACCTTAATTTATTTGCAAAGATTAATGTGATAAGGAATTCCTTAAAATGTGTTTCAAGCAATATGTTAAACGGGGTTTTTAGCACCAAAAGATGGTAGCTTTGGTAGTGTTTTTGATTCGCGATACCATGCCCAAATATGGATACATACGAGTAGTAGTCACAAAGCTAGTTCTGCTATAATTGTATGTTTTCTACTGCTTAATATCCACAAAGGATCTGTACTCTGATCAATAAGCCAACTTACAGATTGATCACATTGCGATCGGCGCAAGATACAGTTCCTGCATTCTGAATTTAAGAACGTGTCAAAATACGAAAACAGTGTTACAAAGTAGTTTGATGTTATACGGCTGTAATCGCAGGAATATGAAAGAACCTTGGCGATCGAGCTACCCATAATCACTGCAATGATTAAGTAGACATGCAGCCATAATAGCTTGCTTACAAGTCGGCAATGCATATAAGAATGAGAGTTCCACGTGACTTTAAGTGAAAAGAAGGCCTTTGTCTGTGTCTTTGCTACAGCGAAAAGAGCAACGACATTTATCCTGAAAGTATATTATATAAGCATATTAGATTTAGCCTGATTTTGTATAGCAATAATGACCCACATTCCAGTACCGATTAGTATGATCCATATAGCGCTGCCACGACCGACAGATATTCTTCCATTCTGACCTGGTTCTAGATACCCAATATAGAGACAAAGAAGCTCTTGTTATGAAAATTGGGGAATAGAATTCCAGCATCTTTTGTCTGATCATTCGGAAAGATGATATACACAATATTTTCCGGCGGCATTAGTCGGAACATATAGAGCTCAGAATTATATCATATTACAAGGAGTCATGCGTATTGAAACCAAAGTAAACCAAAAATCTCTCAGTATTACCCTTATCATCTTCTAATCCACATATTCAAAGGCAGATGAAAGTACCTTTTGCGGTTTCGAAAGAACAGTTGTCTTAGTGATATTTACTGCATTAGTATAAACGAAATTCAGAGCATAAGATGCAATACAACATCAACTATACAGGCTTTAAAACAATGTTGAACGTATGTTTAGGGTCCACAATCATCGACTTATTTCCTTAAGGAAAGTTGAATGACCAAGCTGTTCGATGCGTAAGGAGAATATGGTAAAATAAGGCGTTGGAACAGTTATGTTAAGAATGCAGAAAGGTAATGTCAACGCAACCTAGATAGGCACTTACAAAAGCCTGAAGTGATTTAATGGACTTTCAAGTCAATGTCAGGCAAATTGACCCTTTCAATCCTGGAACATAGGAAAATATGGTTACAACGATTTTGAAAATAATAATAAACGCTAATTAAGACAGGTGTTTAACTAGTTTCCACTCCCTACTTTTCGAATTAAAGGTGATTACTCATAAGTCGTATGAGTTTGTAACATCAATGGTTAGGAATTGTTATTTAAATTTTCTTTCCATCCGTACCCAAGGCTGTTGGCTGTGACTACAGGCCCAGGCCTTAATAAAATCCCTGGGCAAAGAATCCGACTAATCGGTTCTGCACCAGTAATCTCGCTGATGCTATGAGGGCCGGCGTTGACCTTTTGAAGTTTCACTGCGTGAAGGAAAGAGGACAAGTTGATGGGTAAACGCTTAACCACTATGCTTAACTCAATTGCCTTGCTACGGGTGTAACACTTCATTTAATTTCCGATGAGCTGTAATTATCAAAGCTATTAGCAGAGTCGAGCTAGCAAAGTACCTAACTGCTTTAATGTCACTTAGTTTTTCTCCATTCACAACTAAACACAATCTTGCTGCCTCTGTTCTAAAATTAACAAACGCCCCAGCGGTACATGATATTTCATCGCTTTGTCTTGCAGGTTTCATGTCTTGGTTCACTCTAATCCATCTAATCCTCTGCATAGCTCTGCATAGATCGCCTGATGTGTGGCCTTGAAATTGTTGGTGAGTATTGATCTGAACTTCTTGGGCTTTTTCTAAAATCTAACGTATGGGGCCAATGAGTGTCAATCAGATCAGAAACAAATTGATTTCAGGTAGAAAAAATGTTGTACGTGATGATAAAGACGTTGATGCCTCTACAGTTTGAGCAGTTTAAAGAATCTCGTTTTTTGTGGATTGGACCACCGATGTTGATTTTCCATTCAGTAGGCATACTTTATTGAATTGGTGTACAATATATTCTCGGCCAAGTGCTCTAGAACCAGTGTTATCTTTAAGCTAATTCATTGCTATCTATGGATGAAAATCTTAGCTTTCATCGCGGATTTCGGATCGCAAAATTTAGGCCATCCTAGCCTAAGTAGCCTTGAGATGTAGTTATTCCCATAAACTCAGCACCGAATGTGACTTTACTACTAAGGTTATTCGCTGATCTCTACATGTTTCGGTGTGGGTCTTGATGGTACACGTTTTCTTACCTTTTGAAAACGTGCATCTTCCTTGTCCTTTGCTTGTAGAGTACAAAAGTCATTGTCGTTACTTCATAGGTGAGTTACTAGGCACTGTTTGCACTCTTCATCAAACCTGGTTCTTCGGGGTCATAGTGGGGTGAAGCCAAATATTGTATATAAATTACGGAATTTTTGCCGGCTCCTTGGCATTGATTGTAATAACAGAAGATTCTGAAAGATATTGTTGCAATTAGGTGGTGATTGTAGTCTACATCAGCCAGATATCTATAATACTGGAATAGTGCCATACGTCGATCGTAATACGATCAACTTGGTTGACTATTTAATGGTCTGGTGACTGTCAAGTTCCTTTATGAACATTGATGTTGGCGAATTGAGCCTTGATACGTTTGCTTACATGCCGAAAACTCTAGACTTTTTGCCTTAGTCTCATGATTACAACAAATCTGCGCCCTCCAGTTCTTTTTTTAGTCACCGAAGTATATTTTTCAGTAGCCTACTTCGGTGATATGAGATCTTGTATTGACCTATTAGGCGCTCATTAACAATCATCTCTACTTCAGCACCGTAACTATTGCCGAACTGTAACCATTGTTAACCAAACAGTCCCAAACACATTGAAATAGCGTAAATAAGGAATCTGCTCCATATAATCAGTGCCTCAACTAAAACACCAAAATTGTCCTAGGAATCTCAATGCAAATCTGGATAAGGAAGTAGTCATTGGGCAGGTCATCGAAAAACATAGCCTGCGTTATCACACTCCCGACAATTGATTCAGGTTTTTAGAATTTGTAATTGGGCATAACATTTTAGTAGCCAAAAACGAGGTTGCCACACCTTAACACCGATAATGTAAAGGCACTTGGCTATCCGAATCATTACAGATAGCGTTTCGCTCAAGCTCACTAAAAATCTTAGCTCTCATACTCAAACCATAGAACAACAATGGGAGTGTTGCCAACTATACATCAAGAAGCTGCTTCTGATGTGATTGGTTTCAAAACACCTCGCCGCCACAAAGAAACCTCTGGTTTGATGACAAATATGCACATAAAGTTGGGCTGTGTCGAAGAATAAAAGCTACTCGTGACCTCTAGGGAAAAGCACTGGTTTCACGGAAATAAAAAGGGAGAGATCGAGAACTGCAGGAATGACGAAATAAATATTTATCTAAACATAAAGCATCTGACTGATAGTATGAGTACATTCAACCTCTTTCCGGTAAATTCCACTTCCCCCACACACTTTGGTCCAAGTTTTAACACACTGCTAGATGTTTTCTTTGTAAGCGATATGAATAGAGTTCTTTTTTACAACCAGCTTTCTGCACCGGCGTTCTCAAAGCACGATTTTATATATCTAACTTTCGATTTTAGTATACCTAAAACAACTACCACATTCCAGTTTCGCGATTTTCAAAATATCGATCAATCTGGCCTCGAAAACAATATACGCGCAATCGATTGGAACCAAATGTATTACATGACCTCGTCCGATACTCAAGCTGAATTCTTACATTTTAACATAGATTTCCTCTTTGATAGATTTGTACCGCTTAAAACTAAAACCATTACCAATGCATCTAGGCCTTGCTTTACCCATGAAATCAAATTGTTTATAGTTCAGAGGAATGAGGCGTATAAAACATGGAAAAGATTTCGTCTCGAAGAGCACCACAGACGTTTTTGCACCCTTCGTAACAGAGTTGTTAGTAAAATAAGATCGGAGAAAGCTAAGGTATTTAGCAAACGACTCGACCTCTCCTTAAATAGGAACAATTTGCGTGATATTGGAGTTGGAAAATCTAAACCCGTTTCTGTGCAGAATATCGATGCAAATGAGCTAAATAAAAAATTCGTCCCATCGATGTTACAATCGGACGCACAGGTCTGTGGCAGGCAGTGACGGTGAAGCCATAAGTCCAGGTAGTTCTACTGTACAACCATTTGAATTTTCTCGTGTTGACGATAATGATGTGGTCGAGAGTTTTTTATCCGTCAAATCAAACGCTACAGGCATCGATGGCATAAACCCTGTGTTCATTAGGGCAGTTCTGCCTTTAATTTCGCCTTACATTACACACTTGTTCAACACTATTTTGGCTACTGGGGAATTCCCTAAGATCTGGAAACTGGCAAAAGTTATTCCTTTACCCAAAGGCTCTGGTGGTGGCGATTTTAGACCGACTTCTATTCTACCATTCCTTTCTAAAGTCATCGAGAGGATAATGCACAAGCAAATAAATACACATTTAAACAGGTTTAATTTGCTTGCTTCAAATCAATCCGGATTTAGATCAAAGCATAGTTGCATAACAGCTCTAATAAAGGTAGTGGATGAAATAAGGCAATCCATTGATCAGAACATGCTAACTTTTCTTATTCTGCTTGATTTCTCCAAGGCCTTCGATAGTGTAATTCACAAAGTTCTATTAAGAAAATTACTAAATTCATATCGCTTTTCATCATCAGCTGTCAAGTTGTTATCTTCATACCTAAGTGATCGAATGCAGTCCGTGTTTATTAATGGTAAAATGTCGGACTTGCTGTTATTACTAAAGGGCGTACCACAAGCCTCGATCCTGGGTCCATTGCTGTTCTCTCTTTACATAAATGATCTTACAACCGTAATTGTTCACTCAAAGGGTCACATGTATGCAGATGACGTGCAGCTGCACAAGAGTTGTACTGTTGATTTTATTGTACAATGTGTTCAATGTTTGAATGAGGAGCTTAATCGACTTTTGATGTGGTCTAAACTTAATGGCCTAGTACTAAGCCCTGAGAAATCAAAGTGTATTGTAATACATAAGAAAAGCCGTGATTTGTCTAACTTTCCCAGTCTTTATCTTAATGATAGGCCTATATGCTATGTTAACTCAGCAAAAAACCTTGGTGTCGTTTTTAATAGGATACTTGGATACTTGAATGATCACATAAACTCCATCGTTGGAAAAAGTTTTGGTGCATTACAAAGGCTGTGGAAGTCCCATCGCTTTACACCAATGAAAACTCGACTTATGCTGGCAAAAACTCTAATTGTCCCAATCCTAACTTATGGATGCGAAATCTTTTGTCACTGCGACGCAAGTAGCCGGAGGAAACTGAATGTGACTTTTAACAACATGGCTCGATACGTATTCGGTTTGAGACGATTTGATCACATTTCATGTTTCGCAAGGCGTATTTTTGGCATGTCGTTTAATAATTTCTTATAGAACTTTGGTCTTGCTACGTCGGATAATTCAATCGCAACAGCCTTCTTATTTATATGAACGATTGGTTTTCACTTCTTCCAATCGCACAAACATGATTAATATCCAACGCTTCACCTGCCTTTCATCTGAACGTCAGTTTTTCATCAATGCGATTCGTTTATGGAACTCGTTGCCCAGAAACTTGCGCGGAATAAACAACTTTTACACTTTTCAAAGGAGCTTGTCGCTTTACTTTTGCAACCTATAAAACAGTACTTTTCTCTTCAAATAGAATAATGTAACATACTAAAGATTTATAGTGCCTATGATAAAAATTAATACTTAAATGTTTGCGGATTAAATTATAATTGCAGACTAAGGATTAAACTTAAATCATATTATCAATTTTATCAAGCTTAAATGTAAAATTTCTTTTTTGCCTATCTCTCTACAAGAACACATTTGAACCTTACACTACTTAAAAGATACTGTATCTTATTGTGTAAAGATATTATATGAATAAATATAAATACAAATACAAATACATAAAACGACAGTTTGATCTGAAACAATGCTCGATGACTGGAAACACGGCATAGTTCGTCAGATCCAAAAGAAAAGGAGCCCTTTGACTGCGCCAACTATAGAAGAACAACTATCGTAAACATCGCCTATAAGATCTTTTCGGTCGTATTATGTGAGTGTCTGAAACCATTCATGAACACTCTGGTTGGTCGATCAAATATTCGCACTACGAAAAGACTTGGAAAAGACAGATTAAACTGGAATCCAATTTTTGTAAAGTCTTCCCACCTGAAACTTATTTTGTTTTCAATAGGAAGCTGCCAGAAGATGGATTAATGATTCCTCATTCGTTGACAATGCATTTTTGATTGTTCCTGTTTACTTTAAAAGTAAGAAGTATCGCATGCTTTTGATCATAGTAAATTCAAGTGTATGGTATATAGACAATAATGCTTTGAGTATTGGATTCAAACTCATCCATCGTCTCTAGTTTATTGACATAGACTAGCGACTACATATGTCTCCACAGAAAGTATTCCGCATTAACGCCATTCAATTGGGAAATGAAAAAGTCTGTAATTTTGCATCTATTATACATACAGCGCTCTTTATTGACTGTAACGTGTTCCTCAGCATAAATCTTGAAAAAAACATGGTCCATTGATTCCACCAGCCCAGAGAGCGCACTAAATAGTGCCTTTTTGTAGATGTAAGGACGTTTCAATAATGGCTTGTAGACTTTCTCCAAATGCGGCAATTTAGCTACTTGATGTAGCGATGCAATCGAAAAGGTGAAAAGGATTGCCAAGAGCAACCTCGCCGGTTGTCAAGTGGCTCCAAGTCTTGTACTTACTACATCTTGTATGCTCGTAAACCAAGATCTTCCTGCAAAATCCCCATAAAGTGTATGGATACCTCTCTATTTGATATGAACAATCGCAAATCGATTGAAGCTGTTGGTTCTCAATACTTAGCCCCACAGCGTTGTAGATTTTTCGGTGCGTACTATACCTTTCGGATGCCTATTATCAGTCAGACTGTTTTTCTGAAATGGATCGTAAATATACTATAATAGGATAATGAGCTGGATAAGGTATATTTTGACTTAAAACGTCCATACACCTTCCTTGCAAGACATGACAGTGTACCCATACCAAGGGCGCATGTACCCTACAGTCTAACCATCACCTCCACTTATGATTATCTCTGCTTACAAGCCATCAGCACTTGCGGCTTAGTCCCTCATCAGCCTTTGGATAATCAAGTGAATCCCGCCATACAGTTAAACGGTTTGTTTCTTCATAGGACCCTTCTATACCACTGCCATTAGCCCCGCGCTGAACGTACTACTGTTGACCCTGAAAAGATAAGCACATTGCTGGAATTATACGTCTCTACACAAAAATCAATATTTCACAAGAAGAAGCTTCTTCTAAGGTTGACAGCGTAGATATCATAAATCTAAAAGTGACTCACAACAAATTTAATTAAATAAAGAGGAACGTGTGTTGCGCAAACAAAATATATCAAATACCTGTTCGTTTTATATGAAGCTTAATTAGGGTAAGGATATTTTCTAAAGCACTTGCAGCCTAACAACTCTCGCCACCATTTGAAAATCAAAAAGATTTATCTACCTCAATTAAGCCCATCAGCTCCTTTTGTCTCCTTTTTTTCTACCTGCGTACCTTTTGCCCTGACCGTATCTTAACTATAAATGCAATTGCACAATCGCTAGTTGCGGTAGCTTTTCAGAATGTCTACAAAATGCCAAGTTCCTAAGTGCTCGTGGAGTGGATACAAAAAGAAACTTCTAGATCACTGTCGACAAGAACATAGCAAATTTCTCAAGCAAACAGAAAACGGGACAAATTTGAAGTTGACTTTCAAGGATCTTTTCACCAAAGCGCTCCTACTCAATATCAATGGAGGACTCTACTGGTTTACTCTATCCTCAGAAGATAACAACAACTGCATAAGACGAGGAATATTTTCAATAACCGGCAACAGGAATTGGGACTACAGAATCAGACTGGGAAACCAGGAAGATGACTACACCATTAGTTTTGGGCCTTTCCCACTCAGGTCAGAACTTTCGACAGAATTTGACTGGACACTTACATTTGAGGAGGTTGAGCTGTACATCAACACAATACCCTCAAAAACGGTGGAGATTTACATCACGCCAAAGTCACCCAGAGACGATGACAACGACCAGAGAAATGAGTGCAGTTTCAGACCAAAGCGTTTCAAGTTTTCTCACGAAAGGAAGTTGAATGCCGCCGACATAAATCAATTTAAATTGAGAAGATACCTATAGACCTCTGTTTAGTACCTTAATACGAACTGAAAGTTCATCAAATTCTGTGATTCAAACAAATTAACAATTAAATATATTTATTTTTGTACATTTAACTTTTTTAATTTATTCTCTGTTGTTTTGTACATATTCTATTTGTATAGGGACATGGAAAGCCACTTCCTTTCAATTTGGCAAGACCAAATTCTGTGGTCAGAACCCAATGTGAAAGTAATGCCCCAAATGGTCCTTATCCGGCCGATGCTTGTTGTTGGATATAGACTAAAGTGAGAGCAGGCTTGCTTTAGCTTGCACAGATTGTGTTTTGATGGGGTCTTATACGATAGGGTAAACATTGCAAAAGTGGACAATTTCATGATTGTCTCCTCTTCTTCTTCGTCCATGCAGCTTCTACAGAAATCGTTTGTAAAAGTGCTAATCCTTGTTGCGTGACACATGTGATGGCGCTGAGATGTTTTCTATTTAGAAGCATGTTGGTCCTACAGTTCACCTAAGGTCTGTTCTTTTATTGGCATTCAGCTTTAATATTAATTTGCACGTAGCAAGTGGTTCCAATTTTGGCGAGTTCACCGGCCTTACAGTTCCCTGGAATGTATCTGTGGCCCGGCAACCAGCAACGGTGAAGGTTGAACAGCTCTGCCATCTCCATAAGAGATGATCGGGATTCAAGGGCGGTTTTAGAATTTAATGAGACCGAGTCCAGGGAATTGATAGCGGCCTGAGTATCCAAAAAGATGCGGATATCCCTGGCAGATATCACCTTTTTCTTCAGCCAGGACAGAGCTTTTTTAATCGCCAAAATTCCCGCCTGGAACACGCTACAGTGATTTGGAAGACGGAAAGAGAGGCCTAGATTTAGCTTATCTGAGAAAACACCGCCACCAACTGGATTGACTTGCCCTCCATGAAAGCATCTTCCTCCCAGAATGATCTAGAGGGGAAGCTTACATGGAAGTTTTTGTCAAACCAAAGTTCAGGTATGGTGTAATCGATGTTCTCTGTGACGATTCCTAACGTATTAAGAATGTTGACGTGGCCAAATGAATTATTTGTCCACTGTTTAGTGGCTTTAAGGCGAATAGCTGCAGTCGCAGCTACTTGCCTGCTAAAAATGTCGAAGGGTGTCAAGTGAAACAGAATATCTAATGCCGCAGAGGGGGTAGACCGCAAGGCTCCGCTTGTGCATAGACATGCTGTTCTTTTTACTCTGCTTAGTTTAATGCGGCTGACTGCATTTTCCAAGGCCGTCCACCAGACAACCACCCCGTAAGTAAGTATCGGTCTTATGACCGGGATGTATAGCTAGTGGATTATGCGAGGTTGAAGGCCCCATTTGTTCCCAATGGTTTTTTTGCAAGAGAATAAAGCTATTGTAGCTTTATTGACTCTTTCTTGAATGTTAGGTTTCTAGTTTAGTTTCCTGTCAAACATGAGACCCAAATATTTTGCTGTATCGGAAAATACTAAACTGGTAACATTTATTGAAGGAGGGTCTATGATTGGAATTTCCTGGAAAAGAGGACAAGATCAGTTTTATGGGGATTTATTCCCAATTCTTTAATGGTATTGAGATGTTTTCCTGAGACGGCTATGGCAACGTCATCCGTATAGGCAATCACTCTGCTACCTCCCGCTATACTACGGTATATCAGTAGTTAGTTAACTACTAAGTTCCTGATAAGGGGAGAGAGGACACCGCCTTGCGGCATACCTCTGCTGATATATCTCTTAACAGAAGTCTTACCCAGTTTGGAGTTGATTATCCTGCTTTTTAGCATTAGACCGATCAATTCCCCAAGTGAGTCGTCTACCTGCAGAGTTGACAGCGCAGTCGTAATTGCGGATGTGTTGTCGTTGTTAAAGGCGTACTCTATGTCTAGGAAAGCAACCATTGTGTACTCCTTATATTGTAGGGATCGTTCGATGTGGCTAGTCAGAGAGTGCAAAGCCGTTTCCATAGACTTTCCTTTACAGTAGGCATGTTGAGCTGTAGACAGAAGTCTTGGATCAACTTTAGCTCGAATATGGATATCAACCAGTCGTTCTAGAGTTTTCAGAAGGAAAGATGATAGACTTATAGGTCTGAGGTCCTTTGGGACAACATGGGAACATTTTCTGGCTTTGGGAATGAATACTACATTGGCTTTTCTCCATGACAGTGGAACGTGGATGAGTTCTACACAGCTCCTCATATTTTCTAACACTGGTAGAATAATATCTGAGGACCTCTGTAGCTCGGCAGGTATAATACCGTCCGGACCAGCAGACTTGTATGGTTTGAAGTTATGCAGCGCCCAGAGCAGTTTGTCTCTCGTAATTAGACCATGAATTTTGGTCACGGTTGCAGTAGGCCTCTTTGGGCTGCTACTGGCCGCGAGTTGGGAGCTACCTGGAAAGTGGATGTTCAGAAGCAGGTTGAGTGATTCATCACTTGAAGTTGTCCAAGAGCCATCGGTTTTTTTCAAACAGCTTGGCATCGTAGGATTTGTAGAGAGGATTTTTCTTAGACGCGATGCCTCAGAGGTTTCTGTGATTTTGTCACAGAATGACCTCAAGGATTGTCGCTTTGCCTTCCTCAGTTCTCTTTTGTATAATTTTCTTGCGCTTTTTGCTATGTTGAAAAGTTTTCTACAAGAGTTTCTGAGCAGTCCCAGTGCCGATGTCCACCAATGTGGCTTTTTCTTGCCTCTTGGTTGCCTGATTGAGAGCTAGAGTAAATTGTTTGACTTTCATGTCAGTCTCATTGGTGTCACGCGGGGGACTTGATAGTTCAGAGGATAGCGTTTCGGACAGTATTCCTCTCTATTTTGGCCAATCAGTTTTCCGGTAGTTCCGAAATGCTGGTTGGCTGGGGGGAGCATCACTCAGGCTGAATTGGATGCATCTGTGGTCTTAAAAAGAGTTTTCTGACGATACCATCCAGTTTGTTAGTCTTTGAGTTATGTTGTCAGAGACAAGAGTGATATCTAGCACTTCCTGTAGATTCTTAGTTATAAAAGTGGGCTCATTGCCAGCGTTGCAAATAAAGAGGTTAGTACTTAAAAAATAGTCTAAAAGTGACTCACCTCTATCATTGAAATCGGTATTGCCGTGTGATGTGCGTTAGCGTCGCATCCGATTTTTTGCCTTCCAGCTTCCAGTACCACCTTTTCTAGGTTAACACCAGGGAGAGCGTCCACATGGTCGTGACCAAGGTAAGCCGATGCCAGTCAGTAGGAGCTTTTGGCAGTCTCTAGTCTGGCAACGGTTAGGTCGGGGGCGCTGAGGTTGGGAAGTAGAAATACATTAAGGCTACGTTTCACTAATATACAAGTTTTGATTTTACCTTTGTCTCTTGTATAGAGCGGAGCATACGCGGGTGTCCTAAGTCCACGAACCACGCCTTCTACATCCATGGTTCCTGGATTAGGATTATGTCTTCTGCGTTTTTAGAAAGACGCAGAATGAGTGCGGCCGAAGCCTTTTTTGAGTGGTGGAGATTAATCTGGAGAAACCGTATCATTGCTACAGTTTTCTAGAGTCGCCTTCACCACGGTGTTGTTGAGGTCCTCCGATTCTGAAGATGTGCCCAAGAGCTCATCTTCTATCTCTGATCGTGTAGGACCTCTCTTTGCTTCGTCATCGGTTTCCCTTTCCGACAGAGTGTCAGAAGAGGAGACCGACGACTTGGTGGCATGTGTAAGTAACTTAATAAGTTGTGCTCTTTGGAGTGCACTACTTCGTTCCCAAAAAAATGCTGAGTTTTAAGTTGTGCGTTGTTCCCCGTTTGTTGTTCGATGATTGTTGTTGTGATCTTTCACAACACACCCAATTCACAGTGTCGTATGCCCTAAGTAATCCAGAGAATTCGTGTATGCAAATGAATATCACTTTGACGGATGATGTTCCGATCTACCGGACGGCAAGGAGACTGGCTGCACCGGATCAGAATGCAGTACCTAAGCAGATAGAGAAATAACTAAATGAGGGCATCATGTAACCCAGGTGGTAGGACTTGCCCGATACTGCTAGTAAAAAAGAAGGACATCAGTCATCGGCCCTGTATCAATTACCGAGAATTTAATGAGAAGATTATTAAAGACAGCTAGCCGATCGTAATGTAGGATGTAATCGAGAAGCTGACTGAGACAAAGGTATTCATCACGTTGGACTTGAATAATGGGTATTTCCACGTAGACATTGCCGAGGGCAGTCGGTAGTATTACGATATACGAATTACATATAAAGGCGTGAAATCGCCCGATCTAGTCGGCCAATGCACCGGTCACCGAACTCAGTTCTCAATTGGCCCATCGATTCGCGTGCTTTGTGGCATGTACCACCGTCTTGATGGAACCACATATCGACCAGTTTTGGCTCCTGAATTTTTGGCGCCATATGGGCCAATGTTTCCGCCGGACCATAAGCCGCATCAAACAGTGCCATTTTCCTGGTGCATTGGTGGCTCTTGTTTTACCTGAGGTTACACATCGGACCAACTACGGCACTGGATCTATATGATAATGATGGTCAGGCCCATCATAACATATGCTTCTGTAGTATGGTGGGCCAGAGTCACACAAAAGACTGCCATTTTAAACCGCAACAGAGTAAAGCGTCTTGCATATAGGGGCATTTCCAGAGCCTTCCGGATCAGCCCCACAGCTGCGATTGAAGCAATAACAGGACTAACTATCCTACACTTGTATATAAGCAAAGCGGTATTACGCAGCACAGCAAGTCTGGTACAAATTAAAAAGTTAAGTCTTAGCGAAAACCTTGACCTGAAGACCCTACTCTCCGAAATACGGAACTTGATATTGTCTGCGCTGTAACAGACCGCCTTCAACAAAGGCTTCAACACCGAGATTCCCAGCAAAAAAGCACAGGTTAGCAATAACCCAACAAACAGCCATAATAGCACAAAATTGTATACGGATGCTTCGAAAATGGAATCGGGATTGGGAGCTGAAGTACACGGACCAAACCTAAATATAACCCTAGCTGTGGGTAAAAGTTCCAGTGTATTCCCGGCACAACTCCGCGCCATTCAAGTATGTGCCAACCATATTTACAACTCTTGTATCAAAAGCGCAAACATCCATATATACGAGTACACGGACCAAATCGGTCATGTAGTGTTTCAAAACCCTCCAAAAACTAAGCTCCAGGAACAAAACCAAATTGTGGTGAGTTCATTGTGGTAGTCATGAGGGCATTGATGGGAATGAAGAGGCCAGAAATTACTCAAAAACTCCCTTTAATGGACTTGAACCCTTCTGCAGCACTCCTAAATCAGCAGTCAATTTAGCTATTAATACCTGGAAGCAGTTGAGATACATTTCATATTGGGGGAACAGCTCAGGTCTAACACAGGCCAAATGAGTCGTCCTTAAAAAAAATGTCAATAGATGTTTAAATCTAAGTCGGCACGATGTCAAAAACAACGCAGGACATCACGGTTAAAGATATCACCTCAAAAAAATGAATCTAGTCAACACTTTGGGGTGCCGACTTTATCTTGAAGAAGACGAAACTGCTGAACACTTCTTATGTGAATGTCCAGCCCTCAACGAAATTAGACGAAAGATTTTCTTCATGCAACAAATCGGTTTCAACGAACTAATGAATTCCTCTGCTACATGCGGAACGTAGAAAATCTACTAGCCTAACTAAGTTCTGACTAAATGGTGTAAAAGATCTTTTAGGTTAAAGCGCGGTACTGCGCAGTTGGCAAAGCGAATAAATATGGCAGTTTGGTTTATTAACATACCCATTCAACGCGAAATGAGGTTCGTCGCTGATTTTTCGATAAAACTGCGGATCTTCCTCCAGCTTTTCTAAGGACCACTCGGCCTCAGTTCTTGAACGAGCCATATTTTGTAAGATTTTAGACCAAGACCTTTGCGTAAAATCTTCCACGTATTCGAGTAACACAGTCGCTGCGAACAGCGACGAATGGACAAATCACGGTCTTCATTAACACTGGCGGATTCAGCAGCAATATTTTCATCTGTACGCACTTTACACAGACGGGTAGGTGGCTTAATGTCCAATAGCGCAAATATGGCTTGAATTGCTTGCTCGAAGTGAGTGAAAACCATTTTTCACAGAGCACGAATTTTGATATTAAAATTCAATAATTTGTAAGCGATGTTCGGGTGTAAGTCTTTCCATGATGAAATGGCAATGCTAACAGAGCATGTTTGACTTTGACCCGTGTAACGAATCACGAGTGAACTGTCAAAAATAGAACACTAAAAAACGAAACAATAAAAAAAATCACCGCACTGATACGAGTAGTGAGTTCAGCTTCATTTTCTTTACTTTTCGTTCCAATGATCCACTCCACAAATTGTTTTCATTTTTGTGCATTTTGTGCCCCAGTCACTGCAGCAACAATGTTCGGATACGAAGGAACTCTTGGTCCTCAAAACGCAGTGTGCATCGGCCACTACTGACAGTATTGCAATCCATTCCCTTTCTTTTTTCGATATTCAGCAATCTGCTGATAGGATTGCCGGCGTTACGACACCAAAAGGCACGACAAAATATTTTGTGTTATTATTTTGTACATCTTTAGCTGCGGGTTAGCACGTAATCTCCTAATGGATGTAGTGTTCAGCCTTCTTCTTCCGCATCGCTTTGCTAATCAACCGTTTGCCTTTGTCAGTGTAATAAGAGAATGCATTGACCGGTTTGTACTTCTTTTTATTTGTTATCATCAGGCAGTTGTGGAGTACTCAAGATGCAAGCGTACCTTTCTTCGGGTTTTTTTTTATCGAAATTATGGGCTTACACAGGACCATGTCGACGGTTTAATCGATAATTGCATAAGTGCTGCACCATTGATTGTGAAAACGCATTGGCTGTACGCTTTTAAGAAGTTCGGCCGCAAACCGAACGCTTTAACAGGCAATTCTCTACCGAGTAGTGCTTTGGATGCTGATAGGCAGAGCTGATTAGAGTCCAGCGCATGTGCACCGTCAATATACAGCAAATACCCCCCCAATATGTTACAACGCTGTACATTTCCTTGTAACTGTAAAAGATGTTGCCAGCATTGAGTTCTTCCTTTATTCCATCCACTGCTAAGCTGTAGTTTGGAAATTGTGACAATTCGTTGAAATTGCTGGCAACACTTTCCGAGGCATATTCGTTTCTTCCTTTTGGATATTTGGAGTCACCAAGGTAGGAAATTGTTCAATTTTTTAGAATCCATGCACGAACAATTACGATGCAATTCTGGCTCCTCAGCTCACAATTCAACGAGCAATTTCCTGGACCATCAAATCCTTCGTTCAAATACAACAGCATTTGTGTGGGACTTCATTTTCGTTACCAATGCATCAGTACGACTTGTAATGAAATTGTCAGAAATTGCCGTCGGAAGCTAATTAGATTTTGTAGGAAGAACAATATAAGATCTGACAACCGGCCGAACATAGCTTTAGGCCTATTTATGTAGGCACTTCACATAGCTGTACCTTTAATTTAAAATATCTCAATAGTCACATGATTTGATTTGCCTTCTTAAAGGATCTTAAGGCTGCTGTAGTGGGTATCTTACCAAACAATTTACTTCCACACTCTAACAAAGCATTTACGACCATACTTAGGATAAGTACGCAATTTCATCTTAATATTTTCTCTCCTCTTAATCAGATTAGGAGTGAAAGTATAATTTAAAAAAAGGACGACTTCATCGTGTTGAATTTTTCTCGGTCAGAATTGTATGTGTTTGTTTCGTTTTATGGTGAACGAGAGTTCGAATAATTAATTTCCAGGACACTCAACAGCGTATGGAGAATTGTAATTGCCCATAAACTATAATGGCTTAAGGGAAGACCACTAATCCCAGATGTACTTAAATATACTTCAATATACTCCCAAGAAGGGTCGAAAGCTAGTGTTTATACCAATAAGCTAATGCGCTTGCATTGCTTTTTCCAAGAACATATTTTTTGAAATAGTGTGAAACTGCCAAGACTGGCAAGCCAGCACATAAGGCATTTTTTTCGCAATACTCACAATCTGCCGACATTGACAGCATTATCCGAACGCAGCGAGCTTCCAAATAAATTTATTAAGTTGTAAATGAGCACAAGACCAAGTATTGTATGTATCAAACAGAACGACACAGGGATTATCGGTCAATCCGTCATAGCCGGTCCCTACCACAGGTTGAAAAAGGAGGAACAGAGGAGTCTAACAATGCAAATACAATAAAACTCACAGACTCTTTGCATTCGCAAATTCCAGTCAATACAGGTGTTTCGTCAGCGGCGACGTCGAAAACAAATCCATTGGTGAACTCAATTGCGCTTTTTCGACATATTCAGACCTCAGGTCATGAGCTTTTTTCGGCATTTGGTCAGCTTGTCGGAATAGAAATGGTCAAGAAAGAATTTGTAAAACTACGGACACTATCACTTAAATGTGCTGGTCCTCCAGCTAGGGAATTGTGCCATCGACTTAACTGCAGGACGATAGAAAAAAGACACCAAATCTTGTGAAGCAACTATCAGCCTCGGATGTGGATGCAAACGACAAACGGACAACGAATTTCGGCCATACGCACCAAATGCTCAGACACTTAAAATCCACATGAAGATGCACAATTAGCGGAAGCCTTAAAACACAATAAATAGAATGAAGAACTATGACATCTTTACATGGTGGTTGCTATAGACACCATTGCGTGTGGATGTATTATAAGAGAAAAACTAAGGCAAGAAACCCTGAGCGCACGCCCGATCACAATCTGCATCAATCACTCTAACCAATCGCTATTTTTTGGACTAAATTGGCAAGATAGGAATAGGCTCCTCCTACGAACTGCGAATAATGAATTATACAATGTAGAACTCTTAAGTTTCCGTCTTGTTGCTGTATGGCATTGGCGTATGAGCAGCGGATAAAAATGTCCTTAATTGCTTCGATAGAAAGGCGCTTAGGGTTATTTCTAGACCAGTGTGCACAAATACAATTTATGGGATATGTAGTGGCACTAACTAGAATTCATTGTCACCCATGACTAGTTCTTTTAACAACGCGTTAAAAGAAGATCTCAGCTTAAGGTAATCACTTAAGTGAAAAAGGACTTCATCCAACTTGGTGTGTGTGTCTGGAGGCAATTACTTCAAGATGCAACCCAACAAAGGCTCAATAAATTCGGGCTTCTGATCTTGTTCAGAGTATCCTGTAACCGCTTAACCACTATCATATTTTAGAAGCGGCTTAAAGTTTGGTCTTGATACTTCTGTACTTGTACCTGGTAATCACAACATGAATATGGTCATTAAGGGTGCACCTATCTCCGCTTGAAAGACAGTTTTTTGCCCTCTGTGAAGACACTAGTGTCACATAGTCGGCTTTTTCGTGGCCATCCATAACTAAAACAAGTGGTTACAGCTCTGTTTCCAATGCGTTATATGGTATATCCATAAAACAAACGCCAAGATGTAGTCGATGTACAAAGTCCTTGAAACTCTAGTGCGAGTGGTATCAACGAATATTTTCTTGCCTTAACTACATACGAGTATGTGTAAGGATATCTACGTCATCACTAGACATGAGCTGACTGAGAGTACAGCTTTTATATCTTCTGCATATACCATCGAGAACGACGAATATGTGTGATACCACCGGCATCCGACGTTGGGCGCCATTATAGTCGTCGAATGGGCTGAAAACTGGTATTTCAGTACCATAATGAGGGCTAAAGCATTTTACTTATCTTCCCTCCACACAGGCTATCTATATGAACCAAATCCCAGGTTAGCACAGAATCGCCACGGCTAGAAGTTCAAGATCTTAATCGCATGCCTTACGAAAAGGCGGCCTGAAGCCAACCTTATCAGACAGCAATTAGTGCACAAATCAACTTCGCTTCCATGGCTAAGTGACAAAATATTGGTTCCCACCGTTGATCTGCTCAGAATTCATATTGTGATTTTGGAGACGTAATAGGTGAATAGAGAATCCGTTGTTGAAACAAGGGATTCTCAACCAATAAAATTCTCCCTTTAATTCTCAACTCCCAACCGGTTGATATCCGGTTGGACTTGCGCGCGCCATATAAAACGATGTCCACTGGGAGGAATGGGAGAACCTTAATATTTATTTGCTCTACATTCCCGAGCCATCTATTTTCCGTCCAGGAAGTCAGATCTCCTCTAAATCCTGTCAGCGTAAGCTGGACAAACAATCACTCAGAGATTTTTACAACCAATGATATCTTCATCTACCTATCTAAGACCTGAGCTAGACACTCATGCTAGCTGTTGATGCAACAGTTGTTTCAGTGCAGCGAATTCGTACTCTTTCTGTGGTTAGGTAAATTCTGAATGGACATCAAAATGTTGCTATTTTTTTCGGCTCAACACTCGTGCTTATAAGTTTGGCTGGTCAATTCCGTCTGGCCGAGACAAGCAACTTGTGTTTACTATGAGGAGGTAGAACATGCATAATTCGTACACCACCGATGCCTCACTAGTATGATACATATTGCAACGAAATAGCAGTCTGATCCAATATTTGGTTGCGATCCGGAGATAGTTAATTTCTTTCTTAAATTTCTTGCTACCCTAAAGCCGATAAGTATTACATATGTATATTCGTTTTCAGGCATGGTGTTGTGAAGTCTAATGTTATCATGTGCAAGAACAATTTTTGTTTTTTTTGTCACAATATGTGGGGCTATCCTCTCCTGCTCCTTTCCCATATCCGAGCCTGTACAGAAAGTGGTTGAATCACCTTTTCTATTCCTCGTCAATAAAAACGAGAGCGAAAATCACGAGCAGATCTTTCTCACAGATGAGTACTTCTTCATCCATTTTCGGTAAGGTCCAAGCCTATGCAGCACAGAGCAGGACCGCGATGATAACTGTCTGGTATAAGGTCAGTGTGTTTTTTTCAGTAGGGGACTTTGTTATTCATTTATTACCGACCTTGACCAGTGTCGATTTCAAAGTCTCGAATATTTTACAAAATCTGCCGTAGTGTGAATACTTTCCTGGCCACAAATTGCGCTGATATGGACCAACAAGTTTGTTCATGAAAGTTTTCCGACGCACACATAACACGGCAGAAAAAATTTTATCGATGGAGTTTTGGAGACTTGCTCCTACTCGTATGTATAGAGTTGGCGATGTCAAAAGGGCCTTCTTTTTTATGGATCGAACCAATGATACTGAAATTCCATGCCCCGGGCATTCTTTCCTCTGACCATATCCTGAATATGAGTTGCTGCATGTTCTGAACCAGATCATGTCTGGCAGTTCGTCTATGTCCAATTATCTGCTCTCAAATACGTTTCTTTTTTTCATTTTCTTGCCATCTATCGTCTCATATGTATCAATAAAAGATGCTACTTTGACTTCCAAACATTCGCATTTTAAATTTTCTTTGAAAGCTTCTACACCAGCCCTTCTGTTAATTAGCATATCATTGCACTATCGGCACATCAAAGTTGAGTAAACCTTAGTGGACCCACTGATCAATATTCAAATGAGTATCCAGGGCTTCAAGTGTCACTCGTCAAGATTTACATACCAATAAACTTCAGGAACCTGCAACAGGATATCTCCGAAAATTAAATTTAAACTAACCTTTGCATCAACAATCTGCAAAATATTCACCAAACAGCCCATACATACGTCAACCCGACATTCTCTGTGTCACACGATATATCCAAAGGACACCCAACAGTCTAACACTACAGCACCCAGCCATAGGCAGATTTGCAGCACGCATGTACAATAATTAAATTCATTTCACTTCTCCTCTACGAGTACATGGGTGTATTTCCCATTTACGTTCACCCAAAATTTTAGCACTCTACCAAACGAATACCCTTACATCCACCTATTCATAGACATGGTTTTATATGATACATCCAACAGAACCGGAAAGGATTCAGCAGAATGGCTAGTTGACTCTGGTCAAAGTGGTGTGCAATTAGAATAATTAATTTAATCTGAATAACCCTACCACAACGCTGCGGCCACTCTCTGCTAGCGATAATGGAGACTGAGGTGAATTAAGGACTTCGGCTTCAACTGCAACTGGAACTGCATCGCAAATTCACTAATTCAATCACTCTGCCGCAAAATCTCATACACAGAGCAGTGTACTCGTATGCCCAAAATTAAGTCAAAAGAATGCCAAAGTACGGAGTTCAAGGCTGTGCAATGCCTACAGTTGTCCAACAAAAAACCTCGAGTCACGTCAGTTTCAGTTGAAAAAGGAAACTTCCATCGAATTTAAATTTGAAACAATAAAATCAACACATCCTTATGGACTGGTTTCCGATTTGACGTCGAAAAGTTGTCATCCTGCGACAAATTTTGAGGAAAGTCCTTTTGACAGAGTGAACATCGAAAACGAGCAACTCATTGCCCGTTTTGGAAGGACTTTGTCAACCATTCGGAGGAGGAAATTGAGAAGTTTATGTACAAAAGGTGTGTACCGACCAAGAATTGATAGAATGAAGGACAATTGCGTACGAAATAAATTGCCAATGACCGTGGGCGTATGTGGAAAAATGTCTGCCTTTCGTCTTGAGGAAGTCCTTTTTCTAATTTTCAACAAAAGTTTATTGGCGAAACGTGTGCAAGGGAATTTTGTTTATTTTTGGTTAAGTACAAGTATCCATGTGGAACTGGGATATTTCGTGGGATATCAATTGATGCTGGTATTTTTGCAATATTTACTCTTTGGTACGTGGATATGGTGTCTTCAATTTTATCGATTGCCTAACCTTTAGAAAATTCAGCTTGAAATATAGCCAATTGAAGGTTTTAAAGGAAATTGTGTTTGTGGTACTTCTGATGTTCAGTCGTAGAGAATTCAAAGTCGAACAACGTGTACAAGGAATTGTCTTTCGGATGTCAGACAGCAGTATCTTGTTTGGATTTGGACCAACAAACACGTTGTGCATGACTTCACAAAAGATAGTTTGTTATATAGGTATTCTGGCTGACCAGTTTGTTGTAGTACTTCGTATAGCAGAAAAAGTAAACGAAGCTTTTGTATATTTAGAAACCGCAAATTTTCTTGATGCATGCAGTCATGGCGTTCAAAGGCTTAAAAAACACATAATGCAAAATTTCCTGTACTTGTTTTCACAGTCTAATTCTAAGTGTTGTCGGTAAGTGTTACTTTCTGTAATTGTTTTCTTCGACAACGTTATAAAAAACGTAAGTGTGGTAAATTTGGTTCACGAAGGAGAGTCTCAAAGGTCTGTCGCAATTCGTATCGGTGTCTGGCAACGCTTTCAAGAAACCGGGAGACCTGCAGCAAGGAGAATCAGAGTCACAACTGCACAAGAAGACCTGTACGTAAGAATAATTGCACGTCGGGAGCGTACAATGCACGTCAACTGCGGCAATTTACTGGCACTCAAGTAAGTGATCAAACCATACGTAATCGACTCCACGAAGATGGTCAACGCTCCAGAGTGTGCGTCATTCGACCGAAACTGACAAGGGCGCATCGGGCAGCGCGCTTAAGTTACGCCCGTGAGCATTCGGATTGGACTATGGAAAACTGGAGGCCTGTACTCTTTACAGACGATAAACGATTACGCGTGTGGAGAAGACAAGGTGAACATTTTACCGACCCATGCATTCGCGAAAGTGACTGTTTTTTCAAAAACTTAAAAAAAGAACCTTATTTTGCGAAAATAACTATATTTCTGTCAAATAACTCCACAAATTATGAATACCTCATTGATGGTGTTTGGTTTTTCTTTTTGTGAGTTAAAATTGGATCACAACAGAAAATTAAAAATTTATAGGGATTTCGATCCTTGCATTGATTGAAGCTTGAAGCTCAATAAATAGTTAAAATGCGGACCATAAATATTTAAGAAAAAACCTTTTCTTTGATAAAAGAAGCCATTTTTGTTTGGGGAGTATTTCTCATACTCTCGCCATACTCATACCGACCCAGCCATGACTTTATGTACCTATAATCGGGCCTATAGTAAGGATACAAGATTCAGCGCAAGTTGTTTATTTTGTCCAGTCCTTACAAATTCGCTATTCCCAAACTATGTCTACCGATCTCACTGGATTATCACAGGTCTGTTCCATGGTGCTTACCTTCTTGGCGTTGACAAAAAAAAACAAGCCAAGCCAAACTGTGTTGTTAAACCAAAGTTTTCTGTTACGTACTGATGATGCTTTTGGTATCGTTACTGCAGAAATTGAAACCTTATATGTAAAGGGTTTTCCAATAGGGACTTGACAACTTTGAATTTCATTTGTGAACGCACTCTTTCACTAATCATCAAACTGTCACTGTGAATTTATTCAGTAAAATCAACATTTTCATCATGGTAAAGTACACAAACGAGCAACGTCTGCAAATTATAAAAATTTTCTACCGAATTTCGAAGTCGGTGACTGCAACTTTAAGAGCGTTAACTCCAATTTTCGGTCGTAATTCTTGCCCTAGTAGACAGGCAATAACAAGTTTAGTGCAAAAATTTGAGTCTATATATTCGTTGTGTGATGCTGCCGTGTCAGTGAGACAACGGGTTGGTCGAAGTGTCAAAAATATCGGTGCCGTTCAGTCGTCCGTAGCAAACTATCCAAATCAGTCAATTCCACGGCGTTCTCAAGAATTGGGCATCGCTTGAACCACATTATGGCGTATTTTACGTCAGAATCTTGGTTTACACCCATACAGGATCAAGCTGACTCAAGAATTGAAGCTGATGGACCATTTGAAGCGACGTACGTTCTCCGATTGGGTTCTGGAGAAGATGCGCCAAGATGATGAATTTCGTCACAAAATCTACTCCAGTGACGAAGCTCATTTTTGGCTCAATGGGTTCGTCAATAAGCAAAATATGCGTTATTGGTCGGGTGAAAATCCACATGTGCTTCATGAATAACCATGCTTCATCCACAAAAAATAACTGTTTGGTGCGGTTTGCATGCCGGCGGCGTTATTGGGCCATATTTTTTCGTCGACGACAACGATCGCCACGTTACTGTGAATGATCAGCGTTATCGCGCCATGATCACCGATTATTTTTGGCTCGAATTGGAAGATGTGGACTAGGACGACATGTGGTTTCAACAGGATGATGCCACAAGCCACACAGCACACGCTACAATCGATTTATTGAAGAGTAAGTATGGTGAGCGTTCGTTAAGATTACTTAACGCAAAAGCTGCAAACAAACACAACAGGTAGGCCCCACCCAATTTTTAAGGCAAAATTGGGAAAACAGATGAGGAAAAAAAAACACGAATTATCTTTTCCCTGATGGCGAATTTACGATTGTCTATTTGATTTTTTTCGTTTCTTTTAAGGGGGATTACGAATTTTTTCCAAACAAAGTTTTGAAGAAAATTTAAATTAATTTTACTTTAATGGGTCGGCTAACGGAAGGCCCACAGTCCCGCGTTGTCGTACCGCTAAAACTATAGGGTCGCGCAATTAACGAAATCTAACCGTCTTACGAACGGTTTCCGCGTAAAACGGTAAGAAGGCTTACGGACGCGGTTTTACTGCACAAATATGTGTTATTTGAAAAGGGTACTTAGCTGTTTTATGGGTTTCCTGCCTATGCGGGATCGCTCTCTAGCTGGGTCTCTGCTGGTGGAGGAGGGTAAACCGTCTCCGCCACAATCATCGACTTTTCTCCGGTCGTGTCCGTTGTGTGTTGTAATTTCCTTTCCTTTGTCCTTTGGTGTGTTTCTCGTCCTCGGTTGTTTAAATTTTGTTGTCCCTGTTCTTGTTCTCGTTCTTGTTATTTTTATCGTTTTCTTTTGGTTGGTTTTTTTGTCTTCGTTTGGTTGTCTTTTTTTTAGGCTCTGGCCAACAAGACGATAAGCTATCGAATGAGCTTACCGCGCTTTTTGGCTATCGCCGCCATTCGTCCACACACACACACACACAAACACATGGGGTTCCGTCAATTCAGCTGTTAGAGCAAAGGGAATCACATCCAGAGCTCCAACAGCTTCTCACGAATCTCCAGCCAATCACACACGTCGATGTTCTATGTTTGTGGGTCATGTTTGTTCGTTCTGTTTGTTTTGTTGTCCAATTGATTGCTTTGGTTCGAAGCCAGCATTCTGACCCGAAACCGAAGCTATGGTTGAGAGCTTCCATTGGGACCGCCGGATAGGGAGGAAAACTTAACTTATTAGGGGTCCAACGTGTAGTCAGTAAACCTTCTTGCAGACATATGGAGCAGTAGAACGACCGCGGGGAATTGTGGGCTTTCCTTTACAATTTTTAACTTTTGTGGATATCGGATAGGGTGGGCTCGCGGCCATTGTTTATGGTGTAGATGGTGTTGATGGTCTCCAGGCCGTCCGCCTGGCTCTATCAGGGGTACCTATGTGGTCATCTCTGGAGCGGTAGACCGGGGGAGGGAACTGAATTCAGAGGATCCAGTGAATCCCACCTGTACCGTGGCATCCAGAGCATGACGGAAGAAAGAAAAGAAGTGACAGTTCAAGAAGGGGGAGGAGAAATGCAGAGGTCAACAGACAACAGATGGAAAAGGGAGTGGAGGATT
This sequence comes from Volucella bombylans, assembly GCA_949129095.1. Taxonomy (NCBI): domain Eukaryota; kingdom Metazoa; phylum Arthropoda; class Insecta; order Diptera; family Syrphidae; genus Volucella; species Volucella bombylans. The sequence goes on from CASBSA010000065.1 coordinate 67,833, forward strand.
TTTGGGGCGTGATTTGCACGCAACAACATGTGCAGCAATAAGAGCCGTACACTTGGAGTTGGTACCAGATATGACGGTAGGAAGTTGCATTAATGCGTTGCGGAGGTTTTTCGCAAGAAGGGGAGTGCCAGATACAATTATATCCGACAATGAAAAACGTTTAGCGAGCAGATTTAGAATTTTGTAAACTGGAGAATCTTCTGAAATCAACTGATGTTCAATGTTTAGCAGCCCATAGAGGAATTACGTAGAAATATATTCCAGAGTAGCGGCATGGTGGGGTGGATTCTGGGAGCGATTAGGTCGGAGTGTAAATGAGCCATTGAAATCTGTGATAGGAAAAGGCAATCTTGGTTTTAAGGAACTAAGGACCTTGCTAACTGAAGTGGAAGCCGTTATTAATTCAAGGCCGCTTAGATATATAAGCAATGATCCTAATGATCTACAACCTCTAACTCCTTCCCATTTCCTTAATCATTCAAATTATATTTTATTCGCCGATTTTCAAAGCGATGGGTCAGCAATATTGAATTCGTGGAAATTCCGGCAAGATGCACTGAAAAGGTACTGGAAGCGATGGCATGACGATTACTTACAACAATTGCGTTCAATACATCAATATCGAGACCAGGACACGCGAAGCATTCAGTCAGGAGACGTGGTATTAGACGAGACGAGATTGCAGTGGAAGCTAGCGACGGTTCAAACAGTTTTCCCAGGGAGAGACGGAAGGGTCAGGGCCTGCCGGGTTCGACTGCTGAACAAACAGATAATTCGACGACCGATTCAGCTGCTATTTCCGTTGGAAATATCATCTTCCTTACATGCCGGAGCCCAGGATGAAGAAATGTAAACCTTATATGTACATACTATTGCACTTACATCTAATATACTTATATTCATACACACATATCATGTAATTAATGTCCAAATTCTAGTTAGACGGTCGATAACCGGCTTTTCTTATTTGAAATAGTATTTTTTTTACAGTTACCAAGTAATGTTTAAGTAGGTACTTTGACTATGGTAAAAATGATGATGACCATGCCGATGTTATTGCTATGCACATACTGCCCGAGTTGTCCCACCACGTGCGGTACCCCCACCCGTTTGCTCACTGCTTTAGCATTTACAATGAAATGAGTGTTAAAGAAAGTTATTTATTGGCTACGTAGGGACACGTAGATAATTATATTAGTGTAATTTACAAGTATTATCCCAGGGCTTTGAGTGCCATTTAGTGGATCCAAAAGGATCTAAGGATTCGTTTCATAGCAGTTCGCAGTCAATTCTTGTCGTTTTTTCGTTTCATAGGAATTCGGAATTACTGCACAGCGAGCCATAAGAAGTTTCACTTCAACAAAAATGCAGTGATGAACATAAGTCTGCGTACACCCTAAAATTAAAAAAAAAAAACCATGGAGAAACACTTCGAAACTTCAAATTAACAAATTCGAAGTACAAACCACTTCTAACAATCCATTTTTATACTATTTTACATACAGTGCTCTCCAAACGTCAGTTGAAATCACCACGCAAGACACAAAATGGTTGATAGAGTTGGAAAATAGTTAAATTTCTTGATGGTTTTTTATTGTCATTAATAATATGTGCTTTCTGTAGCACAGTTATATATAGAAAAAAAAATTAAATTCATTCGGTTTGAACTAAAAAAAGAAAGTCCTTAATGTGGCTCGTTAAAAGTTAGTTCATATTAAGATAAAATTGGTGCTTCTTGCTAAATTTCACATATTTTTGGAAATTCAATAAACAGTCCCAATTTTTTCCACCAACTTTTGCAGCATAATATTGCCCAGATTTCCAAAATCTTTCGTTCCGTCGATTTTATCCCATAAATGCTAAATGAGATGGAGATCCGGTAGGATGGAAGGTTAATCTACCAAATATATTACTTTTGGCCGTATATTTGGGATCATTGTCTTGTTAAAAGACAATCCTGCATTCATTCTGCCACCAATAATATAACAAAAAAAATTTATAACAATAAAGTTTCCAACGCCAAACCAAGAAAAACACCCCCACACTATAACACCTTCACCATCATTTTTTACTGAGGGGTGAAGATATAGCTCACTGTGGGGGTTTTTAAGCTTCCGATACTCAAAAATCACGTTCTGCCTTTCCTCCACAGTAAGTTGTCTCCTCGAAGACAAGTACAAATAAGATTAGATGGTCCAGAATTTTTTTTTTTTTAATTTATACTTATTCTACAATATCTCAAGAATGTTTCACAGCAAAATCTTTATTCGTTTCGAAATGACAGCATATTTTCGGCCGCAGGTGCACGCTCGATTTTAGAGTGCACAGCAGGCGGTTCCAACAGCATGAATAGGGGATGCTCCGCCTGCTCCTTTTCTTAACATAACAAAGAGGCATATTTGGCCTCAAAAGAAGCCCTTACATTTCGTAAACAAGGAAGAGCAGCTCAAGATGAGTTTAACGAAGAATCAGAAGGAATTTTGTATTCCCCTGTCGTTTTTGTCGTTTTTTTGCTTCGAAAACTTTAAATTTATTTTTCTTGAAACTGCATTTTTCAAAACGGCATGCAACATAACTCAAAAAATTATTGTCCGATCGTTCTAAAATTGAAGAGATCTTCTTGACACATTTAGCTTTACTCTAAACCCTTAAAACATGATTTTCACATGATTGGTAAAAAAAAAGTGTAGCTTTTTTCTGATCTCTATAATTCTTGCAAAATGAATTTTTTCTTTAAGTTTTATACGCTTGGAGTAGCAGAAACAACAAAACAGAAAGACCTATTTCCATTTTTTGTTACAGATGAAAAAAGCACTCGACTTTGACGACGTGCAGCGCCGTTATCATGGAAAAACATTTTTTTTTGTAGTTAACAGATTTTTCTATCTGAAAATAAAAGATTTTTATTTGATAAACTACCAATCTTTCACCGACTAAAAAATTCTTAAAAATTTACCTTGTTTGGGGACTTTCCCCCCTTAAAAACAAGCAAGGTCAATTCTTCAATTCGAATAGTTTCAACTGACTTTTGGCTATCGAATGCAGCGCACTTATTGCAAATTTTTTAGGATTCATTAAAAGTTAACTGTAGATTTTCAATCTACTGTTTTCTGTGCATGACAACACATATTGTAGAAACTAAAAAAACGGCATTAGGAGTAATGGAACACCACATTTCAGTATATTTTGTGAAGATTGGCATGTATTCTAGCTGATTTCAACTAACTTTTGGAGGACACTGTATATTATTTATATTTGAAAATTCAACGAAAAATCATCACGAAAAAAAAGGAACAAAAGTCTACGTACATATAGAATTCACCGTTTAATATAATAACTTCCTTGCCACTTTAGTACTTACTGCTTGAACACAATAGAGTCGTAATCGCAATCATAGTCGTAGTCGCATGAGCTGTCAAAGGTTGAAGTATACACAAATATAATGCATGGATTTGAACCCATGCATTGGGTCGGTGTCGTATATCGGCATCGCAGTAGTAAGCTTTTCCTAACTTTTAGTTTTTCGTCGCACGACCGTTGATTTTTGAAAAAGGAAACAAAAAAAAAACAATATGGACCAGATTGATGTGGAAAAATTTAGAGAAAGCGATAAATATGTTGACGTGCTGTGGAATTTTATGTATCTTCTTTATGAAAAATTAAAATCAGAAAAATGCAAAAAAATAGGAAAAGATTTTGGGGTGTCCTGTTAGTAAAAAATTAAATCTATTATGTCGTTGTCACTTTTAGTATTTATTGACTTTTCAGTCAGGCCATATCGCCAAATTAAAGTGGTAGTGTAGTTTAAAAAAAATACATCGGGACAAGTGGCTGATGAGCCTGAATAATATGGGAAACATACAGCACTTGATATTGTAGACATTCCTCAGCATAGTCCGTTTGTCGATTCCGGCGCCTCCACTTCACCTCAAGCTGCAAAACAGAAAGGTACCTTGATTATTGTAAAGGGAAGCACAGTCCACAGAACCGAAGAGCAGTCGATGAATGAAGAGAATGTCAGCTACGTCACTGCGTTTTTCGAGGCTAATCAGGTTAAGAAGTTTGAGGCGGTCGCGATAGGGAGGCAATATAAATGGGTCACTCCAGGGTGGTCCACGATGAGCAAATCGAAGAAAACGACGTTGAATGTTCTCGATTTGGTATATATGAATTCGCTGAAAGGGGGACCATACTTGGCTGGCGTATTCAAGGAGGTGCCGGACAAGAGTAATATAAAGTGACCTTGTCACACAAGGGTTGCAAAATTCTTTAGACCAACGTTTGTTAAAACTGAGCGATGAGTTGGCTTGGCTTTAAGGATTATCTCATCAATATGCGAACGGAAGTTTAACTCTCTATCGTATAAAATTCGAAGGTCGCGAAGGGATTGAAGCTGGGGTACAGGTTGGTCATGCAGAAAATAAAGTCAGAGTTTGATTGATTGGGGAGAAAACCTATCGAGGTCTTCTTGAAGGAGTATAGGAGGAGTGAAGAAATAGTTTTGGAGAACTTAGTGCCACCGGCGTAAATGGATACGGAGCAGTGTTTGATAATCCTCTCAAGATCGTTTATAGTTAAAATAAAACAGAGGGGACCTAGATGGCTGCTTTGTGGGACACCAGAAGTAGCTAAAAATGGGGTTGAAAGGGCTGACTTAAAGCGAACGCTATAGTAACCGTTCTCCAGATAAGAAGATATCCATTTTAACAATATGGGGTCAAAACCGAGGGAAGACAATTTGAAAAGGATCAGTTGATGTGATATTTTATCGAAGACCTTAGCGAAATCCGCAAAGGATACGAATACAACTAAGTTTGTAGTAGTTGATCTACCTTTTAGAAATCCATTCTGACTGGGTGATATAAGGGGCTTGCACTGGAAGCTTAGAACTTCATATAAAAAACTTTCGAACATTGGTTTGGTATGTGAGAAAGCTTAGCAATGGGACGGTAGTTGGTTACTTCATTCTTTGATCCCTTTTTGTGAACCAGGGGTATGAAAGAGGTCTTCCAAACTTGGGGGAAATCCCCTTGTGTGTGGGACAGATGAAAGAAGGAGGAAAGTGGGGGCGAAAGATTTGAATCACATTTTTTGAGAAATATTGCCGGGAGCCCATCTGGACCGGATACAAATTCATCATTGAGATTTTGTAACTTTTCTTCGATAAGGGTGGGATCAAAAGGTTGAGAGAGAGATGTGCCAATGGAGAAATTGGGAAGGTACTTGAAATATATGGAGTCGGGTACGAAGAGGTTGTCTGCAAATGATTGTTTAAAAAAGTTTACAAAATAGTTGGCAATAATATGTGGGTCGGTCGATAAACGTCAAAAATCTGAGCAAGTACAATCGTATTTCTTTTCTTATGCGTTTTTGAACGCACTCACTACGCAGAATATTTGCAGTCAACATGAAGGCCTAACTTAGTACAATTTTCATGTAAACGTCGAAGAAAAATGGAGAAGAAACTAATTTTACTAAGTTAAATTTTTTATTTGCTTACAGAAAAAGAAAATAGAAGCATAATTTACGCAAATAACCCACGAATAAAAAATAGAAACAAAATTATAAGGAGAAAAATATTCAGCATGAAAAATAACTCATGTTGCCAAAAAATCCATTCTTCATGACGTTGATTTCACAGTATCCTGACAATGTATTCCATAGTCATTCTAGAATGTTAAGATCCACATTTAATGTAAGATTTTTCTTGCTAATAATACAAAATAAAAAATTAAAAACATTCATATTTATAGTTTGTTGAAAATGAGTTGAAAATACCGTGGAAAACAAAAATAACCGGCCGACGGAAAGTAACGTTAAAGTTGGTGTTGTCCCTAACTTTGTGGAAATTAGCCAATGGTTCCTGTTATAGGGAATTATCGAATCTTTTTAATGTTGCAAAAGGAGCAGCATTTAATTATTTTTTGCAAATAATTATGCTTTTATTTGCACTTAGAAAGAAATTTATCAAATGACCTTCCAATACCACCGAACGAAATAAAGTCATGGAATGTTTTCACTCTTCAGGTAAACCTGTTTATTTATTAAAAATTACCTAAATAAATCTTGTAATTCAAAGACAATTTGTGATAGCAACCAAAAATTCATAGATGTTATTTTCGGATTTATTGGAGCTGTCATGATGCAAACGTTTGGGAAAGCAGTCCAATCGGGAAGAAATTAAGGGCTAATTCCAAGCATGTAGTAGACTGTGGACATATTTTACGTGATTCGGCGTACCCTTTAACAACTTACCTTCTTGTCCCTTACCGGGACAATGGATATCTATCTTCTATGGAAAGGGAGTTTAATTTCGTTCACAGTTCCACCAGGATCTGCATTGAACAGGCGTTTGGGAGATTAAAACAAAAATTTAGGATTCTTAAATACGTTGACATAAAAAAATAGAAAAAAAAATAGAAAGTTTTACACAACATTATAATAGAGAAAGATAGATTAGGAGAGGCTATAGCTTTTGAAACATTGAACTCAGAAATTGATGAGCAGAATCAGCAGGATGAGCATAATGAAAACAATTCAACCATAACCACAACCGAAGAAGTGAAACAAAAGAGAAATCAAAATTGCCATGCTATTTTGTTCATAAAGCCTTGTTTTAATAAAATAATGAATTTAAATTAGAAGTAAATATATTTTATTCAAAAAATTTCAAGAAAAAAAACAGCAAACATAAACAAAAAGAAACTAAAACTAGGTAAACAAAATTCATAAATTAGTATTTAGGTACTTGTAAAGTAAGTCTTTTTAATTAGATAAATTGCTCAATAAATCTTGGAGACTCTTGATTAGTTCCAATCTACGTTTTTCAATTTCCATTTTTTCTTTCTCTCTTGCAATAAGTTCTTGGTGCTTCACGTCAAAATATATTCAAAATAGACCCACGTTGTTGCATTACGTCCTGACTCTTTATTACGTTTCTTGATTCGTTTATATGTTGTCATCAGATTTTAAATTTTTTTCTTTGCATCAACAAGATAGATAGATAGATCGATAAGATAATTTATTTAATCCATTTCAAATTTACAAATTCATTATTTTACAATTAATTATTCTTAGAACCAATAATTTAAAAGGTACATTCACAGATAGTTTTCTAGAATTTTAACCATGAATTTTGCAGTTAATATACTTTATGAACGTATTGAAATGGTGTCTTTTGAACACTAGGTGGTACTTGGAATACCAGTGGTAAGTGTATTATTTATTGAATATATTAATCAATTTCATGAAAGCCGCGACAAGAGAAAGAAGAAATTTTCGTTACATGCAATGAAAGGTAAACAGTATGAGAAGAAAGGCACAAATTTGGGGGCAAAAAGAATTGTAATGAAACACATATAAAGATTAAGAAATGACCTGCATAAGTTCTTCTACGCTTGATCTGGAAAGTAGCCAGTTTCTTAAGTTCTTAAGGAATCTAAATTAGCTTTGGATAAGATTGCACATATCTAGGGGAAGTCTGTTGTGCTCTAATGGTTGCAAATCGTCTGTAGTTCTCTTTGTTCACTCTTGGAACTGTGACTGCAGACGGTTGCCTAAAAGTATATGTTAAGGTATCACCTCTTCTGTGGTTCAAGTAACCGCCTCGCAAATAAAACATTATCAGCACTTTATAAACAAATAGGTGTCTGAGTGGCAATATATTGAGAGATTGGAACAATGGAAATGATGGCTCCCATTTGGATTTAAACATCATTACTCGAACTACATTCTTTTGGGCGGTGATAACAGGTTGTAGGTTTTTAGCATAGGCGTTGCCCCAACACGAAATACCATATTGTAAACGAGAGTTGACAAGCGCATAGTAAATAGTGGTCAGTAGATTTGATGGCACTAATTTACATAGGTGAAAAATCTTGCTCATAGCTACGAGTATATTCAAACATTTTTTAATATCGGAAATGTGGGCTTTCCAATTCAGTTTGCTGTCAATGGTCACACCGAGATACTTAAATTCTGAGACAGATTCTAGTTGTATACAAGTATCAACAACATCAAACTCAAACAAAGGAGCAGTTTTCTTTATATCGATTATAACTGCTCTCCACAATGAAATTTTTTTCTTCTTTCCTGCATTAAATTCCTTTTCCATATGGATTCTTTTATCAATCAAAAGTTTTATTTGATTTTTATTCCAGACTTCGTCCTCCCTTTAAAGACAATAATTTAAATTATTTTGTACAAAAACATAAATAAAATATTTCCAATACTTACATTTTTTTCTGCAGCCAAAAAATTATTCAGCACGACGCCGACGATATAATGACGTTTATGAACACTAGATACTGCAGTTAACCTAGGTTAGTTCGATCGGAAATCTGCTTTAATGAACGCGGATAATGCAGTTCTTAGTTAGTTTGATGTTTATGAACTCACCCATATTATCGAAAGAGAGAGAGAGAGGGGGGAGGTAGTTGACGAATTGATAAAATGTCTTAGGATCGTTTATAAGGTTGGTCTGCGCTGTGTCGAGAAAGTGCTGATAGAGGCAGTTATAGAGCTGGATGAATTGCAGGTAAGTTCCAAGATAGTTATAGTAGTCATGATAATAATTGGTGCTAAGAAAAACTGCCCATACGAGTAATTTGTTTCTTCTATTTCGTAAAGAACGAAGTCTTTTGTTGTACCATGGAGGGGAAATAGATGATGTTTTGTGCCGTGAAAAGGGGACGTAGAGAGAAATGGAATTAAATATTTCACTGTAGAAAATGGAGACAGCATCATATAAGGATAAGTTGGTAAAATCAAAAGAACATTCGCTAAGATAGGTATTGATTTTGCAAAAATTTGCTTTATGGAAGTTGTAACAAGAGATGGTAGTTGAAGAAGTGGACAGGGATGGAGAGTTATGAAAAATGAGAGAAGAAGAAGAGGTGAAAGTTGTCGACAGTTGATAGGATAAAGGGGCATAACGTTACTGTGGAGTTAATAGGATGACTAGTGAAAATAAGGTCTAGTTGCCTACCAATAGAATTAGGGACTCCACTTACTTGACACAGGCTTGAGTCAGTTATGCGATCAATGAAGCGTGTGTGCTACGATTTTGCGCTAGTGTTAACTAGCGGGCTAGCGTTGGTAATGACTCCGATCTAGGAGTTTCGCAGCCCACGGTTTCTGTTATTTTATCGGAAGTACTTGATGTATTGGAAACAAAAATTTGCCCGGCTTGAATAAATATTAACATGTCAGAGAAGAAAAAACAAAATACTCGATAATATTTCTACACCAAAACAAGAATACCAGGAGTTATCGGATGCGTTGAAGGGACTCACATTGGAATTGTGGCTCCTGTACGTTTGCGACATCAATATTTAAACAGAAAAGGATTTTACAGTTTAAATGCAATGATTGTGAGTTTTTTTAGAGTATTTAATTAAAATTTGTATTAAATCTCAATATTATAGGCTTGTGACCACAACATGAAAATCGTTTACTTTGATGCAAGGTATCTGCGCTCAACACATGACTCTTTTGTCTGGAACTACAGTCAACTAAAAGTAGTTCTGGGAAGATGGTATCAAAACGGCGAACGTTCATAATATCTTGGTACGCAAACATTTGTCTATTGATATTTCTAATCTTTGCATTCTAGGTGATTCCAGTTATCCTCTTTTGCTGTATTTACTTACGCCTTTTAAAAATGCGGACTCTGAATCCAGAGAAGCGGTCTTCAACAAACTTCATGCAAAAGGCAGAAATATTGTAGAGAGAACAATTGGAGTATAGAAGAGTAGATTCAGATGGCTAGTTTACCTAGTTGTATCTCTATGTTTTCTTTGTGTCGGCGGGTCTTATCTACGTTTTCTTTGCCATTCCTCTCCTCTTTGGCTTTCGAAAGCAAAAGTTTTTCCTTTTCCACTTCATAGGACATTCTTGTGTGCCTTGCTATGTCAAACAAAGCCGTTTCGATCGACTTGGCAGTAGTGAGGAGATCCGTTTGTGTTAAAGTTTTGATTTTCGAGTTTCGCGTCCTCGCGTCCTCACTTGCTTCATTACCGTTCATTACTCGACTAGTACGAGGTAAAGGAGTCACATGAACGGGCGTATTCTGTTGCTCTTCATCAACTTCAATATGCTCTGTTGTTAGCGGCATCGATATGTCTTCGATTACTAGGATAGATCTTCCAGGTGTATTGATGGGGTGTAGAAGACTGAGTAGCCTGTCTACAACTTTTTCCAAATAAGACAAAGGGATAATTGAAGAAAGCCAACCTCCGGTAACAGTCACTTCTTTTTTGTTGGAAGCATTTTTTTTCTTTATTTTTAGCTTGTAGTCCAAGCAAACCTTAACAATTTTCAAATGTTTAACAAACTTTTAAAAACGTAGACGTATTTATTACCTTGTGCCATTCCTTTCCTTCACATGTGGGAGGGCCTAACGAATTTATTTCAATTGCAAATAACTCCCAGTACTCTTTTTGGCATTTTTTAGATGATCCAACTCGACCGGCTTTTCAAATTGGCGAGGATTGGGAAATAATTACTGCTGTAGCAACCCCATAACACAAACAACACATTTTAACACATTTTATATAACAACAATCATAAAATTAAAACATTTGTATTTATATATTAAATTTTATACTGGCAATGTCACTTAATAAATAAATGTAGGACTGGCAATGCTGCCTCTTTAATCTTGAATTATAAAAGCTCTTCAAGTAAAACAAAGGAAAAGCTCTTCTAGCTAAATATTAAAGCTCTGTGAAAGTGTATCAAAGACAAGTTTATGGAAAAAATGATCACTCTTGATTTGGCCACTGATCAGTTCGCCAGAGTTCCTCAGCCTCTGATCAACCTCAGAAAGAGTTTTTTCCAAGTGTCCTTTGTGCATTCTTGTTCTTTCTCATTTACTCGCAGCGAACCTTACCCTCTGCCTGAAACCCACTTTAGCTTTCGCAAGTTCGTAGCGACTTCGATCGATAAGACCATTGCCAGTTGTCTAGCTCGCTAGAGTTCCTCAGCCTCTATACAACTCATTGGCAGCATTATTATGTCATCGTCAAAGTGACTACCAGCGTTACACTGCTATATATATTTTGTATATTTGTAAATTTTGTATATTTTCTTACCTTTTTCTTCTTCCACTCATGTCTATGGCCACCGATGTCACACAGAAATTTAATTCGAGTGAATTTGACAAAAAAAAATGAAGTTCTGGTCGAACGTTGGCTAACCAACGTGAAGTGAAGTGAAGTCATAAATTCGTTCATTTTGACATTTGAGGCGAATGAAATTTTTGTGATTCGCTAACCGTAATACGAAAAAATCGCATTCGCCTAATTTTTCGTTCAATTCGCTAACCATAATAGGCGTGTAAATGAACAATTATATTAATACCAATATTTATTTTTGACCAAGAAGTTTCCTCAATTTTTTCATTTCGGAAACCTTTTCTCTTTCTTCCTCTACCTTCTCTTCTTCAACTCTTAGCTTATATTTTACCAATTTTGTAAGTTCCCTCAGCATTTATCTGTCTTCCACAGACTCATCTTTCAAGAAATCCATCACTTCACACTTTCTTCTTTTGTTTTGAGTTGGTTGGGGTTGCGGTGATGGGTCCAGCAATTGATTTTCTGGAATAGTTCTGTCTTCATTCGTTGTTTCTTCATTAGTAAGAATTTCCTCGATGTTGTTGAAACTGGAATCAAGATGGTCCTGAGGTACAACGATATGCGCTCGAGTCCCATACACCTCATCCAACACGTCAAAATACTCCCGTGATGATGCTGCTTCGCCGCTTGTATTATTCCTTTTTTTTTTTATCCTTCCATATGTTATCATAAGGTTTATGAACTTTTTATTTATTTGTTTCCTAGAAAATGGAAACTGAGGACTAACTTCTAGAATTTTCTGCAAAACCCTCTGCCACAAAATCAATGTTTTTTTTCTTTTGCTTTTGAACTCTAATTCCATTGCCAATCTGCATTTCAAAAGCAGCATTCTTTGGTCGTGATTCCAAGTATTTTCACTGTAATAAACAACAATATCTAATAACGAACTTCCACCAAAATTTACCTACGTTTGCCTTTACATTCTTCCGAATGAAAACTTCCAAGCAAGCGATTTACACACACAACATCGTTAACCAAACCAATTCACCACTAATTATTGGTGGGGATGTCAACTCTTGGATCATACAATCACAATCACACAATACTCTCACTCACATAGATATCACCTGCTGTTCACCCCAACTACTTCCGTCCATTTCCTGGAAAACCGTTAATGATCTTCACAATAGCAACCACTTCCACATCATAACATCGGTTACCATTGGGCATTCAACTGTTAACAAAGTCTTTACAGCAAAATACAAAACCGATGATGCCAATTGGCCTTTGTTTGAGAATAAAATAAATGAATATCTCTCTGATAAGATGCCCACCAAAAATACAAATAAAGAAGCAGCGTTGTTGCATAAAGCCATACGAACGGCAGCCAAAACTTCAATTCCCTAAACTCATCCTTCTTCAGGACAAAAAAACAATAGAATTGTCCCTTGGTGGAGCCCCGAACTTTCCACACTACGGAAGGATAAGATGCTAGCTGTCAGAGAATTACAAAAGAGGCGGACTAAACACAATTTAATTTTTTATAAGAAAACAAACGCAAAATTTCGCAGAATACTTTAAGTCAACAAAGCCAAAAGCTTTGCAGAATTTACAGCCACCATCAACCCCAGCTCTTATCCTGCCAAAATATGACGTAACATTCGACAATTGACAGGAAATCGTTCATCATTATTTATTAAAAGTATAAGGTTTCAGAACCAAATAATAACAGACCCAGACAAAATATGCAACCTTTTTGCCGAAACCTGGTCCAGATTCTCAGATGACACCAACTTTTCTTCTAACTTCAATAACTCCAACATTTTGAGTCTCAGTTATCCCTTTCCCTTACGTGCAAATAATCCTGCTGCCAGACGACTTGAACAACTAATTTCCCTCATCGAATTCGAAGCATGCCTCAACAAAGTCAAAGGTAAATCACCTGGAAGAGATCGGATTTCCTATCCAAAGCTAAAATTTTTGCCAATTGAAGTTAAACAGCCGTTAATTACATTGTACAATAATGTGCTTGATTCAGCAAGTATTCCACAAAGCGGGAAAACGATTTGGTGGAAAATTATCGACCAATCTCGCTGATCCCCTGCACATCTAAAATTTTAGAAAAAATTGTAGCTAAGCCCCTTTTATGGTTCGCTGAATCAAAAAAAAACTAATTTCCCCACACCAAGTTGCCTTCAAATACGCTCACTTGCATATTGACTATTATATCTCGAAAGCAATATCCGCAAAAAGCCATGTATCTGTTCTTACCTTAGACTTTGAAAAAGCCTTAGACAAGATTGGATTACACGTTATTTTAGAAAAACTAAAAGAATGGGGTGTTGGAAAAAAAATTTACGGGTATGTAAGATCTTGCCTTACAAACAGGAAATTTTATACAAATATAAATAATCGCTTTTCAAGATTCCCCTTTATCGGTAGTCCTTTTTATAATAGCCTTCGACCATATATCCACAATAATATCAAAATATAAAGTATTAGATCACTGCATTTACGCGGACGATATGTACATTCTTTGTAAAGTCAATGATTTAAATAGTTGTAAGAATTTATTTATTTACGCTCTTAAAGATATTTTAGATTGGACAGTGATAGCAGGCTCAAAGCTTTCTATAAATAAATGTAAAATACTACATGTATGCCGCAGGCTTGCCTGTCCTCAATTAATTTTAAATATTAATAATATTAATTAATATTGTAAACATTGATAACCTTACTATTCAAGGATATATTGGGTTCAAAAGGCCACAAAATTAAGAAAAAAGTTCCATCTGCAATTAGTATCATCCTTGACAAAGCTTAATAATTTGAAATCCCTACTAAGCGGCCACGAAACGTTATCCCAACATTTCCACCATGGTTCATAAGACCGGATTCAATAATAACGACACTTGCGGATTACAAAAAATGCAATACTAGCAATGCAGTCTATCAGGCCTTGTTTGTCAGCATTTCCTCTCACCTTAAAACGGAGGGATGGAAATTGTTGTTTACCGACGGATCTAAGTCAACTGAAAGTACTTCATTCGCTGTCTCACTGGAGAATGGTACCATCCTTAGTATTGGAATCATGCCCGATTTTGCATCTATCTTCACAGCCGAAACGCTTGCAATCTTGGAAGCCTCAAAGCAAGCTCTTAACTGCCGCGGTAAACACATAATATGTACTGACAGTCATTCTGTACTCAAAGCCATAAACAATCCTAACAACAACACCGAACAAATCGTCGATATCCGAAATAAACTCATCAAATCCCCTAACAAATACAAGGTAATGAAAATGCAGATCGTGCTGCTCAACGGGCCAAATATGCACCAGTTTTCAATTTCAACATTTTCACAAAATCAGATTTAAAAAACAAAATACAAAAATCCATAAAAGCTAACCTACTACTCGAATGAAACTCATATCAACATTACCAGAGGCGTTCAACATATTCTCGGTATCGGGGTGAAGCTGTGGTTGTATATATAAATTGACTTATTTATCAAGTAATACTATTATTTTAGTGCATTCATGTAAAATTTCATATAAATGTGATTATTAATTCACGTTTTATCTCTAGTTAAACAGAATCATAATGGCAACTGAGACGATGATGGTGAAAATTGAGCATCGCGCTGTAATTAAATTTCTCACTAAGCAAGGAAAAAGTTAAAAAACTATTCATGAAGAGATGGTAGCTGTTTACCAGGGTTCCGCACCTTCATTATCAACTGTGCAAAAGTGGTCAAGTGAGTTCAAGAGAGGCAGAGAGAGCATTGAAGACGACCCCCGCTCCGGCGCCCCGGCTACTGCTTGTACGGGAGAAAGCATCAAAGAAGTCGAAAAACTTGTTCTCGAGGATGCCCGAATAAAGGTGAAAATGATGGCAGAGATCACCAAGCTTTCAATTGGTACCATTCACACCATTCTTCATGACCATCTTAACCTTTCAATGGTCAGTGCAAGGTGGGTGCCACGAATGCTCACAGCGCCTCAGAAAAAAGTGAGAATCGCATGCTGTAGAGAGCCTTTGGAGATGTGTAGTGAGAACGCGGACGGTGTTATGGATCGAATTGTTACTGGGGACGAAACATGGGTCCACCACTATGACCCTGAAAGCAAACAAGAGTCCATGTAGTGGCATAAAAAAGGAACAGACCCCCCGAAGAAGTTCAAAGTCACTCCGTCTGCCGGGAAGCTCATGGCCACAGTTTTTTGGGACTCAAAGGGAATCTTGCTCATTGAGTACAAAAAAAAAGGTGAAACCATCAACGCCACATCCTACGCTTTCACTTTGCATAATTTGCGGGAGGAAATTAAAAAGAAAAGATGGGGTAAACTCGCAGCGGGTGTGTTGCTTCTTCATGACAACGCTCCTGTTCACACGGCGCGAGTTTCCAAGGCTGCTGCGCGAGATTGTGGTTTCGAAGAAATCCAACACCCACCCTATAGTCCAGACCTTGCCCCTAGTGATTATTTTCTGTTTCCGGATTTGAAAAAATGTCTTCGTGGAAAAAGATTTTCGGATGATGAAGAACTCAAGTCGGCAATAAATGGGTATTTTGCAGAGAAAGAGGAAATTTATTTTTTTGAGGGTTTAAAAAAGCTTATCTCAAGATGTAACAAATGCATTGATGTTAGGGGAGATTATATTGAAAAATAAAAACAATTTAAATTTAATTCGCATTTTCCTTCATATCGATACCGAGAATATATTGAACGCCCCTCGTATTACTCTAAAATCAACTTAAACAAATCCCATCCACAATATCCCACCAACATTATCAAATCAAAAATAAACAACTTCGTTCGTCTTCGCCTAGGACATACTACAACTACACACCAACACCTATTGACTAAAAACCCTCCACCAAATTGCCCTACTTGCAATATTACTCTGGATTTAACGCACATACTGGAAAATTGTACCGCCTTCAAACCAATTATACTTAAACTATTTCATTTTACTAATATCTATGACATATTAAAAAACCCTAACACTTCCAACATAGAAAAAATCAATGAATTTATTTCATCTACTAACATAAGAATTTCTTTATCATAGAGCTAATAGTCCTCGCAGCTAAGCTCATTAATTTTATGATTAATACTCGTATGTAATTTAAATTATGTGCTAATAAAAGATAATAATAATAATAATATCTGATAATAATTGAGACAACGACAAACTATTATTTAAGAAAACACACAATAAAAACTGGGAAATAAACGAAAACTTAAGAAAAATATATTTTGTTTACTTCTCTGGAGAAGATTCCATATTTTTTAAGTCGTCAAATGAAAGCATCCATTTAATGCACATATCTGCCACGAAACTGCATTAAGAAACTCGTGACTTTGTAAACATTTTCGGAACACATGAATTTGCATCAACTGCAACGCATAAAATGCGTTTTGTAACTTAGCCGTTTTCAACAAGATCAACTGCTGGAACCTGGAAAAATACTTCAATAAAAAAAACTATAAAATGTTTAATATGTGCATAATTGTGTTTTACTATTTAATGTTATCTTTAAAAAAAAATAATTTATGGTTATGTATTTGGTTGCACCACATGAAATGTCAGATTTTGAGGTACAAATATAAAAGCCAAGATTTTTTGTTTTATAATTTCTTTTAGTCAAAATATGAAGCGTTGATATCTATAAACTTTTCTCCAACGTGATTCAAGGAGCATTATTCCTTTTTTATAGAAGGTTTGATTTTTTGACGCTCTAAAGTCTTCAAAGGCTTTTATGACCTCTGCTCGGTTACGAAATACCTTCTGAGGAAAAGGTGATTGTCTTTTGGAAACACATCAGGAGAGTATGGTAGATGCGGAAGAATTTCCACATACGGACTGTAGCAATTTCTGCACCATTACGCGTGAAGTCATGCAATAGGATCAGATCATCCCTATTTATCAATGCAGACTGGTTTTCAGCCAATTTCGCATACACTATGTCGATTTCCTTACAATCACCCCCATCGGGAATTCTGAGCGAAACATTTTTCCTCCGAATACTTTTTGTTGCCGGGAAATAAATCTACCCATTGTGAATTTCCATCGGAATTCTTTTTCCCCCGGAATTTTCGAAAATGAGTTCGAA
Source organism: Volucella bombylans (assembly GCA_949129095.1). NCBI lineage: Eukaryota > Metazoa > Arthropoda > Insecta > Diptera > Syrphidae > Volucella > Volucella bombylans. The sequence continues at coordinate 85,025 of CASBSA010000065.1, forward strand.
TGTTTTGACAGCGGACATCATAAAGTAAACAAAACATGGAAATTTAATTTGCAGACGATTAAAACTAAATATTGATTTTTTATTAAAAAGTGAGAAAAATAATAAAATAGAAAAATAAAATGGAGAGGACTCGACAAAGGTCAATAAGAAAAAGCTTAAGGCATGCATCTAATCCTTTAGATTTACCGATTTTATTCAATTTTGATTAAAAATTGTATTCATTTTGTATTGGTAAATAGGAGATGCTGGATATCCACTAAAACCGTGGCTTTTAACTCCCTATCGCACGTCCGAAGAAGCTTCACTCGAAAGCAAATTTAACCAAGCCCTTGCGCGAGGCCACAATTTCGTTGAAAGAACCAACGGTGTTCTGAAAAATAGATGGAGGCGTTTGTTAGGAGCCAGGGAATTACACTACCTAGCAAGTAAAGCCAAACAAATTACGAATGTTTGCTATGCACTTCACAACATTTGTATACGAAAGCAGCAGAAACAGACCTGAAATCGGCACCACAAGCAATTCAGAGCACATAGCCGAAGCAAAACGTATGCGAAGACAAATATCGAATGGTCTTTAAAATTAATATATTAACATGAAAAAAAACAGAAGGACAATAAAAAAAATTAAAATAAAAGAATCTCCAAAAACTGATTACTTCTTCCTTTTTTCTTTGTGTAAGTCCATTTGCTATGTCCGGATATTTTTCCATTTGATTTGCAATTATCTGTAGTTGTTTAGTATTTGTTGCGTTTGACCTTCATTGAAACCGACAATATTAATTATTACTACAAAAATTTTACAGAAAAACACTAACATTGTTACTCTTAAACTGAAGTTCCCAAAGAAAATGCCAGCGGAATATTCCGGGGGAAATTACGGTAATATTTCCATCGGAATTTTATTCACGATAGCTATTTTCCAATGGAATTTTTTGTTTCCTTTCGAAAATTATTCACTATACATTTCGGAGGAAATATTATTCCAGATAGGGGTGAATATTTGACTGCATTTATCGTTTCCGCTGGTTGAAAAAATGAAAAGTGAATTGGTCCTTTCGATGTCCACCAGATGGTCACCATAACCTTTTCTGGGTGAAGACCCAGAGCACCCAACCAATGCCCAAATCTTTCACTTTTCATCATACGCGATTATACAGTCCAAAAACTGTTCATCTTGGTGCTTTAAGCTCAGCGATGCACAGATTTCTAAGCGGCGGCATAGTTTTTGTTCTTCTTTTATTTCATTTGGCATCCACTTTTCGAGTGTTTTTACTTTTCCTATTAAAGATCGACTTATTGTCATGGGAGATGCTCCCATGTTCTGTGCAATGTCCCGCACCATTGCTTTTAAAACATTGTTGCCAATTACCGATTCTGGCTTCCCATGTGATTCGTTTTCGAGGCTATGATCTCCCAAACAGAACTTGGCAAAGCAACGTCGGATATTGTGTTCGTTTACCATTATATCTTTAAATTTATCATTAATGTTTTTGGCTGCCAGGGACGCATTATGAAGTTTGAATTCATAAAGGAAGAAGGTCCGAATTTGAGCCGTCAATACTGTAGACGCACCGAACCTTAAAAGTCTCACACGTCAGGCACACGAACCTACTTTATCTATCTTCTAAAAAAAAATTTGCACTTTTTGGTACAGATTTTTACTCGAGAGCTTCTTATTGCGAGCTGAGTGAAAATCAGACATTTCATGCTGCATCACATAATGCAAAAAAATTATTACTGCGGTTAAGGTGGCACTTCCCTAGTTAAGGAAATAATTTATGAGGTGTTGATGTATCTCAAGTGCTATTGTTGCTTCGAAAACTTCGAGTGGATAGCAAATCGTTAGCTTCTTGATGCCAAAGGCCATCAATGCGCTAACCACTTACTCGTACATCATACGCGTCACAAAAGTTTTCCAGACAGTAAGATTTGCAATTACAATATAAACTGTGTCACTAACCTTTAAAATGTTGTATAGGACAGTATATGCCAGACCGACTTTATAAACATTTTTCGAATGAAATTCAATGCTTTCCATGCAGAACTCGCCAACGAGCTACTAAATACATTTTGAACAAGTTGGAGTTCTCTTGAAAGTCTGCAGTTGAAAATCTCTTCTGACTTAATCAGCAAAGTCCCAAGATACGGTCTCATGAGTCATGAGTTTATTTCGCAGATGAACATATGATTAGGCATGTTCCATCGACCATTAAACTCATTGGCAATAGTCTACCTTTTTTTTTTATGAACTTGAATCCTTTTTTGTTTTTTTCTCTATACGAAGGAAATTGACATTTGTTTACGATATACGACAGCGACTACCCTTTAGTCGGCCCGTCTGTTGCTGCAATGACAGTCTTGATTCTGTTCAGCACTGAATTCACTAGGTTTTGGGTTAGTCTCTTGGAATTTGCGACCACTCAGGAGTTAAAGCTGCTATAAAATCTTTTTTGTTACTAATTTTATGTTTTCTATTGTATATTAATTTGCCGTTACAAATAATCCCACAAGTGCTGTATTGGGTCGAAATCACTCGATTGGGATGGAAAATGAAATTGTTTTGGAGCATCTTACGAGTATATCAGCCACTCTTTCAGAAGTCAACTCCAGAGGCGCCATCTTTCAAAATTCTGTTCACTTACTCGCATATATTGATGACATTGGCATCAATGAAAGAACATAGCGAGCTGACGCTGGAGATTATTGAATCAGAAGCGGTACAGTTAGGTCTAACCGTGAAGGAAAATAAAAGTGTATGCTGTCAAAAAAAAGGGCACACAACATCGCAAATAGGGCAAAACGTCACGATAGGCAGCTAAAACTATAAGACCGAAGAAACTAAAAAAAAAGCCCTCTTTCGAGAAATTAAAAGGGCGTCATACAAGACACGGATCATCCCAGTCCTGCTTTATGGCGCATGACAAAAGCGGATGAAAATGTTCTCGTGTACTTCGGGTAATTTTCGATTACGTTTGCATCAGTAAAGAATGAAGAAAACGTTTCAACATCGAACTATACGTTGCCGAAGTAGTCAGAAGAGCTGGGATAAACCGGCGTAGATGGCTAGGTTACCTTAAGTATATCGGC
>CASBSA010000066.1:0-13001 GCA_949129095.1 Volucella bombylans
CTTAAAGCTCTTAAAGCCTGTAGTGAAATAATGATGGTTTTAATAAAAATAAAGCGTCTTTAGCTCTTTTCCTTTGATATGGTCAATCATAATATACTTTTAGACAAATTGTACAAAGCTGGACTCAAAGGAATACATCAGTGGTTTACCTCGTACCTTGCAGGGAGAAGTCAACGTGTGAGACTTGACATGATCTATATTGATGAATTAGATACTAATATTGGTGTACCTCAAGGACCCGTTTTAGGGCCGCTTTTATTTTTAATTTACTTCAATTAATTTGTGGGAAACGACAGTCTACATTCTATGTATGCCCATATATGTATAGTATTTACATATTTTCTTCCCATATCAAATACTTAAAAAAAAAAAAAAAAAAAAAAAAAAAAAACCAAAAATACATAAATAAAATAGTAGAATTTGTGATCAACTGCGACCTGCGGATAGCAGCTACAACAACCTTTGTCTATAATTTCCCGAACCCAACTTCAATACATCCCTTTCCAGTCGATGTTTTGTTTTGTCTTAACTTTTGCCTCTTTCCATGGTTTGTGCACAAGAGATCGACACTGCACCCAAAATAAAAAAATAAAAAATAAATAAAACGTACAAGTGAAACATCCGATTTCAAACCTCTATGAAGATTAGAAGGCAAAAACGGTACCTTAGAGAGTATGAAAGATCATTCGATACAACGGAGTTTGTTTGATCTCAAAGAGAGGTTTCAAGCGAGGAAACGCTGAAAAGAACATTCAGTTAGTCTGGTGATAAAAAGGTGTTCGGTTCTGAATTTTGAAAAAGAGAAAAAAAAATTTAATAAACTAAGAAAAAGCAAAAAGACTTACACAAAAAAAAACCAAATCAGTTTGTGCGGTCAATTTTAAACACGAAAACAAAGCGAAGTATAAACCAGTGGTGAAAGAAACATTTCAATGCAAAAAAATATATATATAATTCGAACGCGAAAAATAAAATAAAAACAAAGAATTACACCGGAAAAATAAAACAAAAAAAAAAAAAAGTCTGTTAATATTGACTGAATGGTCTTGACAAGAAATCCAGCAAGCGTGCAGGGGTCATCAAGTGCACCGACCCACCAGTGTCTAGGAGCCGAAAAAAAATAAAAAAATAAACACAACTGTTAACTAAACAGAATCCCAAGAGCACAGGAATCTGAAAGTGCATCCGTGGCAGGAAATAGAACTCCAAGAAAATAGTATCGAGACTACCCCTTGGAAATTACCCAGTACAAAGCACAATTGAAGAATTATCCAGCATACCAGATCGCAGTCACCCAGTCGACCAACGCAGTGCAGTTTCACACCCCCCCTGTCCCCCTACTCATCCTATCCTACCTAATTCTTGCAAAATGCATTAAGGTTGTAGAATTTATATGTGTATTATAACAGTCTACTTCTCGTAAATTTCAATTTTTTAATTTTAATAATTTTCACTACTCATAAAAAAAAAAAAAATATAAATACATATATACAAAACGGTAATGACAAAGAAAGACAAACCACCTAAAACATATAAAAACAAAGATTTTACATCTACGGTACATTGAAGGAGAAGGACTGCACTTCATCCCCTAACCAGTCCGGTGAGCAATCCAAAAAAAATAAAAACAATCATAAAAAAATTCTTATTAGTATCGATAGTATTTTTTTTTTCAAACTAAGAATCCAATAAAAATTTATGAAGAAGCGAACTGAAAAAATAAAAATAAAAAAATGTGTATACATACATATATGTACATACTCGTAGGGCATACAGCCCTTACATACATACATTTAGTGATATCGGCATTTCATTTCATTTCATTTTGAATTTTGAATTTGATTTACCTAACGTTATTATTTTACTATAATACTAGGCTAAGTTGCTTTCATATCAGCATACTCGTACTCATGTGTAGACTCATTTCTATAAGAAAGTTTTTTTTCTCATCTTTCAACGATTTGTTCCCCCCTACCCCTCTCTTTGGCAGAATAAAAATTTGTGTTTATATATACTCGTTTGAAATGCGCTTTGTTTTTTTTTTTTTCTTTTTACTTTATTTTTCGGGTCATAGGGAGTCTTAGGGGAAGGTAAACCGGAAATGACAATACTCAGAGAAGAGAAGTCATTTTCTGTTTAAGATTTTGTTTTTAAATTCATCATATAGGATGCATTTCTAAGTGTTAGACCGTAGGGGCGTGAAGAGATACACAAGCGCACAAGATATCCACGGACCGCGTAGCTACCATGGTGTGACTAGCTATTCATGCTAGTCACTAAGGGGTGGGAAATTTTCCGTAGGAGAGAACATTACCCAGCTCTCCTCTCTTTTGGTGCGATTGGAGGTGAGAATTTAATTTCAAATTGATTTCAACGGGAAGAAGATTTAAGGTTGTCGCTTTGGACGAATTCGGGCCCCCTTTTTTTTCCTACAAAAAAAAGGAAACATTTGCACAGCTCAACTAACATCAGGAGAAGGCATGAAAATAATGTAACTGCGGCTGGCCATTTTCAGTAGCAAGATCCACCTCATTCCGACGAGCTTAGGATGGAGCTAAAGCTTTCATGCCTACCGCTGCTGGATGGTCAAGCCCGCTCCTACTCTTTGGCCGGACTGGCCGCTCTAGGTGCCTGTACTCCGAGGTCAAAAGGGTGAGGGAAAGGTAGAAGGGAGGGTTCTTCATGGAATTGGGTTTTGTTTCCAATTATTAGTTGTATTTATCATCGTTGTACATACAGTCACTAGGCTGAAGGACCCTGGGTTTAGTGCAAATTATCTGAGCAAACTCCCCCCCCATATTATTTTTGCACAGCATTAATGGCAGGACAACAATAATTACCGTTAAAAATTGTTCATTCAAAAGTTTAAAAGTCAAGTTATAGCCTTTTCTGATGATATCACTTTTATATACACGAATAATAACCTTTTTGATACCTCAATAAAATTTAATATGGATATGCAAATTCTACGGCAATGGTTTGCAAAAATGAGTTACTCATAAGCGAAAAAACTAAATTGATGATTTTTAACTTAAAAAGCTTCAGTGTTGATGATTGTAAGGTTGTTTTTCACTCCACTTCTTGTCCAAAAATGTCCTTATCTACTCACATTTGTTGGGGAAAACACTATTTTGATAAATATGTATGTAATACTAATTATTTTAAGGTTGAAAGTGTTGAAAGATTTAAATATCTCGGTGTTTTAATTGATAAAAATTTGATCTGGAAACTGCATATAGACGAATTGAAAAATTATATGTTATCTGTTATGCGCAAAATGTATCTATTGAAACCATACTGCTCTTCTGATATACTATGGATTAGCACACTCCAAACTACAATATGGTATTGCAAGTTGGGGTGAATATACAACCGAACAATCGATATACATATTAAATGTTTTTTGTTTTTTATTTATAATTTACGCGCGCCTATGGGGTTAGATGCCTTTTACTGCGGTCGGAAAGATAGAAGGAGGAGAAAGGAAAATTGTTTTTGTAGTGGTTTGAAAATCAGGTGTGTTTGGTTTCTATGTTTGCTCTCCAGGGGTGGGATGTCCGAATAGGACGGAGAGTTTTTCTTCACTCAGAGTGATTCGAGGTATATCACAGTATTTTTCTTTTCTGTGCTTGAAACTCTACAACAGCCAAATCTACGAGTCAGTGTTATGCCTTCACACGCAGAATTTTCTGTCTGAGTTCCAATTACACAATGAAAAACTGACTTGCCATGGGCAGGATTCGAACACCTCCGAGTGAGAAGTGTTTGCTACTACCACTACACCACGGCCACCCCTCGTATGTTAATATTAAATGTTGCCCAAAAAGATCTGATACGAATTATTTGCAGGGCCAACAGACTTGCAAGTAGTTGGGCATTTTTTCATAGTTTCCGGGTGCTTCAAATAGCTCATCTTTTTATCTTTAAAGTCTTAAAAGTCTTTTTTATGAGAAGCGGGTACAGTGCTACTTTGAGAAGCTCACACACTTACGGTTTAAGAGTGAATAACATGGGAATAGTAAACATTCGTTTAGTTAAAAAACACACTTTTATAAATTTTACACTGTGGTAGCACCTAGGCTTTTCAATAAACTACCTTTTGATATAAGATCTGAAACACAATTTATGGCTCTATGGTCAAAATACTGTTAAACTCATCTCAGTAAACTTTATCAAATTTCTTTATTATTTGCATTATTATTATTATTATTTGTTCTGTCATTTTTTTTTGTGCTCTTGAACATACTTTTTATTATAAATTTTTAACTTATTTGTATAAACAGTTATTTCTCTAAATAAAATTTGTAAATCTAACCCCACAAACACAAAATCTGCTAGTCGCGGAAGTGCTACAGTATAATACTTATCTAAATATCAATATTGTATTAGCAATAAGTTATAAGTTATAAAAATTCTTTTTGCTGATACTATTTTGAGACAACATACAGTGCATTATATCATATCGGACCACTCTTAACAAAGAACGATGAAAAAGCCTGAGTAGAAGAAATATTAAGATGTGTGACATTTAATACAGCGACTACTAAGGTTGAAAACCATTTATCAAGAGCTTCGCCATATGCGCGATTAGCTCATGACTGAGAGGTACATCATCCAAACAAGACCCTCCTAAAACTTTAAATCGTGTTCAACACGTGTTTCTTCATCTTTATATATGTAGGTTTACAAAACCTGGAAGTGACCAAATTAATCCATTATCAAACGGATTCATCGTCCGAGGAACCAAATGTCGACTCTGGCGCTTACCTTATTGTTGTCAGAAAATTATTTTATACACGAGAAATAAACGGTTTTCCAATAGGGACTTGACAACTTTGAATTTAATTTGTGAACGCACTCTTTCACTAATCATCAAACTGTCACTGTCAATTTATTGAGTAAACTCAACATTTTCATCATGTAAATTACACGAACGAGCAACGTCTGAAAATTATAAAAATTTTCTACCGAAATTCGGAGTCGGTCACTGCAACTTTATGAGCGTTAACTCCAATTTTGGGTCGTACATCTCACCCTAGTAGACAGGCAATAACAAGTTTAGTGCAAAAATTTGAGTCTACATATTCGTTGTGTGATGTTGCCGTGTCAGTGAGACAACGGATTGGTCGAAATATCGTAAATATCGCTGCCGTTCAGGTGTCCGTAGCAAACGATACAAATCAGTCAATTCCACGGCGTTCCACGACGTTATGGCGTATTTTGCGTAAGGATCTTGGTGTACATCCATACAAGATCAAGCTGACTCAAGAATTGAAGCCGATGGACCATTTGAAGCGACGTACGTTATCCGATTGGGTTCTGGAGCACATGCGCCCAGATGATGAATTTTATCGCAAAATCATCTTCAGTGACGAAGCTCATTTTTGGCTCAATGGATTCGTCAATAAGCAAAATATGCGTTATTGGTCGGGTGAAAATCCACATGTGCTTCATGAATCACCACTTCATCCACAAAAAATAACTCTTTGCATGCCGGCGGTGTTATTGGGCCATATTTTTTCGTCGACGATAACGATCGTCACGTTACTATGAATAGTCAGCGTTATCGCGCCATGATCACCGATTATTTTTGGCGCGAATTGGAAGATATGGACTTGTACGACATGTGGTTTCAACAAGATGATGCCACAAGCCACACAGCACACGCTACAATCGATTTATTGAAGAGTAAATATGGTGAGCGTGTTATCCCAAGAAATGGGCCAGTCGGTTGGCCGCCTCGTTCGTACGATTTAACGCCGCTTGATTATTTTCTGTAGGGCTGGTTTATGCCAACCCGCCGACGACGTTGGAAGAGCTCAGAACCAACATTGAACGCGAAATAGCGGCCGTTTCGGCCGAAATGTGTCGCCGAGTCGTTGAAAATTGGGTCCAACGAAACGACCGCTGCAAACGTGCCCGCGGTGGATATATGAACGAAGTCGAGATCCATTCATAAATGTTTTGATTGTACTTCAAGCCGATAATAAAGTTTTTGAAATATCTCAAATGGTTTGCGTTTTATTTAAAAAAAAAGTTGTCAAGTCCTTATTGGAAAACCCTATATTAACAACAGATAGTATGGCCTTAATTTGGCCTCTCACAAACCAGTACAGTAGGTACAGAGGTTCAGCGGCACCAATTCAACCTATCTAACTGCGAAAAACGTTCATATACTCGTATTTGTGATACACTTAATCACAACTGCGTAAGCATAAGTAAGATGATGGACGTTAGCGAAGTGTCTGCATATCTGAGGAAATCAAATCTCCTAGGAAAGGAGGGAGAAAATAGGGGAAGTTACTGTATACAGAGAAAAATTGACGTCAAACAGCAGCTAATGCTAGATATATAAATGAACCATTTCTGTAGAAAGTTAACCGTGGGAAAGGCGAAAATATCGCTCTCAAACAGAATGAACTACTCAAAGACATCGACAACAATAAAAAAAATCGCCATTTACATGTGAAAATACAATATGCAAAGTTGAATAAGATTCGCAGGCTGCGGTTAAGCAGATGGACTTTGCAAAGTATGCAAAACTAACCTACCCATTCGGAAGCTTTCGTCAATTATAAATATTTCGGGTGAATGGAACCTCTGCATTAACTGCTTTACTCTGAAAAACTAAGACTTTCTGCGTAAGCCGAATATAAACATGACCTGGCTTTTAAAAAATTCTAACTTTGTTTAATTAAGTTCACAAATAAATATTATTTTTTCCATCGGATTAGCAGCTTTTTTATCCCGTCATCGTAAAAACTCTTCAGACGTTCTTGGAGCCATTGGAGCACAAACGCTTCCACTCACCGCTTCGTTGTCGTCGAAACACTGTTTTTAGAGGGATCCAAAAAGATAATAGTCACAAGATGAGAAGTCTGGACTATAGGATGCTTATTTCAGCGGTTCTCATCCTAATAAAGCCAATTTTTGTATCGTAGGGTTAGCCGAATGAGGCCTGCTGTTGTCATGTAGAAAAACGACACAATAATATTGCGCATTAATAATGTCTCCATCGTGGCAATCAACTTGAAAAAGCATCAGGTCGATCAAAAAAAAAACTGTTGCCATTACTTTTCCGGCTGAAAATCAGGCTTTCACCTTCACCGGTGCCCTCTCGCCGCGCTTTCACCATTCTGTAAACGCCTGTCGCGTTTAATAATGACCCCAGGTTTCATCAATGGTGACTATGTGATTCAAAAGGCCTCATCTTCTTGCTGGAATTGATAAAGGAGTCGCCTCTAGACCTGCAATCGATGTATGGATGTGAATACTTTGAGGAATCCCAAGTCATCTGTCACGATCCATTGGATACTCCCGTAACTGATATTTAGTTTCTTAACGATTTCGCGGAAAGTTATGCACCGACTTCTAAGTTTTCGGATCACCTCAATGCTCTCATTCTCGACCATTTCATGCCCTCTAGAAAATTATACGTGCCAAAGAAATACACTGGTTCTTGAAAAGGTGTTTCGAAATTTTTATTGTATGCCGAAGGCAAAGATTTGACCATTCAGTAGAGGTCCTTGCGCTATCGAGAGCAGACTATTGGGATATACTTATCGATTTCTGAAGATAGCCTGATCGCTTGGACTATTTCTTAGGTTATAGGAAAAAAGTGGAAGAGATTTTTAGTGACAAAAATCATAAAATAAAAATCTATCATAAAATCGTAACATTTTGAAGAAGGGTATTGATACTCATGCTCCCTCAATTATATGTATATACCACACATAGCCGGATAAGATTCATATGATTGACTTAATGTTCAGCTATAAAGTTCTATAGATGTGTAGGTACAGGCCTTTTGGTGGCGCTATAGCTTTCGGTTACATGTCCGATCACTCTCTAGGTGATTGGTGTTCTTCACTGGTATGGGAAGGCAGACTAGCTGACAGAAGGTACTTTACACTTGTTGCCATAATACAATTATCAACTATTGCTTTATTTACAGAATCACTAAACTGGACAGCAAATTCCACCTTTAACGAGCTTGATGCGCTGTCTGACTCCATACAAAGAATTGTATCTCTCTACCGTCATACTGAAATCGGGCGATTTCAATAAACACACTTCTGGGTGGCTTCGAAATTCAAAGGAAGGACATAGTTAGAAAAAGACCGAATGGCAACACGAGAAAGACAATCGGAGCGGACTTAACAGCTTCTTTAGGAATTTTAACAGGTCGTTATGTTTTCTCGATAACGACGTGGATACCGGATGAAGAGTATCAAACCAAAAGAAAAGGCATGGTACGACTCGAGATGTAAAGAGGCTGTCAGGATTAGAGAAAAGTTTTTTTGGTTTTTCAAAACCAACCCGACAGGGGAAAACCGAAAAAAGTTAAAACGAGCCAGGAATGACTGTAATGTCTTTCTTAAGTGCGTGAAATTCCAATACGACCAAAGACTGAGGAAAAAAATGTTACAGTATACCAAAGGTAGTAAAAATTGTAGGTCGCTCGTACAAAATATTAAAAATTCTGCCTCATCCTCGATTTTATGACGACATTTGAGAGGTCAGCTTTTGGACAAGGCGAATCTGTTTGTTGTACACTTTGCGGCCAGCTCAACACTTCCAGATTGTGTTTTGTCTCCGCCTACACCTGAGTGAGTCGAATCTTCAATGGAACGAATTCTCTTTCACACTCGCGTGGTTGCAAGAGTACTTATTTTCCCCTTCTTCCGAATAGCGATAGCTTTTTCATCAATTCTATACTTAAGGACTCTTTCCGAGCAGATGGAAAACAGCATATTTCCAGGCCGTTCCTAAAAACGGCGAATCATTTTATCTCTTCCCCTTCAGACCAATTACACTTACGTCACTTGTTTCCAAGGTCATGATAACGCTGATAAACCATCAGCTCATGAAATATCGCAGCAATAAATTCACTGATGATTTGACGGCATGTCTCACCGAAAAGTGAAACCAAAGCGTACATCAAATCTGGCGAAAACACGATAGTTGCATTTGATATTTCTAAGGCATTTGACAGAGTTTTTCGGAACGTTCAGATCAAGTTGTATTGAATAGTTTAGAGTCTGACATTCAAAAAATAAATGCTTGTGAGCCACAGGGCTCCGTTCGGTCTATTTTAAATTTTCATCAATAAACAATTGTATGCTACTTCTAATCCAATATATTCCTTTTCTGGAGACAGTACTCTCTGCTTTTCATATTCGTTCCACGACTCACTCATTAGATTGTGATATTAACAGCATAACTAATTGGGGAACCACTAACGGATTATAATTTAATGCTTCCAAAATACAATGCTATTTGCTGTTGTTAAAGCAAAATTTAAACACCCAGCCATTGCTCATGAATGGCACTTGCATCTCGAAATCGAAAATATTTCCACTCTCGGCATGTGTGTCAATTACAACTTAGTTTGGAATGACCACATGCCGTTAAAAATGCTGCGAAATGTCTAGGTTTCCTCAAGCGATGTAAGAAATATTTCAACCAATCTGGTCTGGCTTCAATATATAAGGCATTTATCCGCCCGAAATTAGAGTACAATGCCCACATATGGTCAGATACGAAAAAAACATATCTTCATCTGCTTGTAGATAGACTTTAAAACCGTGCGTGATGCTAATATCACTCAGACCATGGAAGTCCTCAAACACTAACGTAATGTCTCGTGTCTCACTCTGTTATATTGCGATTTCCTCCACCAGTGCTCGCCAATTGCATTCCGCTCCTTCAAACTTTTAACCGTAACACCCGTCTCGCTATGAATTCTCACCAGTACACCTTCAAGGCCTATTTCGGATGTACTCTAAAATATCGTGATTCGTTCTTAAGCCGTACAACTCGCTTATAGAATACCCTCCCTAGCTCTCTATTTCCTAGTCATTATAACCTTAATGACATTTAAAACCAATGTTCATCGGTAACTCTCTAAATTTCCTTCGACCAAGCTGTGTGCAAGCATTTTCAGGGTACTCAAATCCCTCACAAATTAAACAAAAAAGAAAATAAGAAAGCATATTTTTAGCCTCCACTAGCTATTGGCATTTTCGTGGTGTGACTCCAAGAGCTCATTTTTCATACGAGTATCGCCAAATTGACGTAACAAATTCGAGCTCGAATTTCCTTCTCTGATGCTATCCCTAGCTAATTTACCACGTGATGAGCACGTTAGTTTCGGCCAGGGGATAAAAATTCTCCCATTTATCAGAATACCTAGAAATCTAAATGTCCATTGGCCCTCTTTGACTTCCCTATGTTCCTACTGTGCGTTGAAAATTAAGTGATGCTGCGTTAATGAATTATCCAAGTACGTAATCCAGGCTGACTGGAGATGTGATATGTACGTAGACGGAATTTTTCCAGTTTAAAAATGTGTGGTATGCCGATGTTTCATCAGCACTGGCGATCGGCTTGGTGCGACTTCAATGCCGTGATAAGATAACAGGGTTTTCTTTCAGCTCAATTAGAAAGAATTTTGTTTGCGCCATTGTAAGCCAAGTTATTTAAGACTAGTATTAATGCGGTTAAAAACACCTTAAAATCAAGGGAGAAGTCAAAGATAAAGATAAAAGGTCGGAAAGTCAATAGAATATAAGATAGAAGTTTTTAATTAGGAATGTAGTTAAAGGGAAATTAGAAAGTAGATATAAATGTAGGATTTAATAATGAAACAAAAGGCAACTTTTAAGCTGATATACACTTTATTTTCTTAAAACACATTCGCGATTTACAAGTCGAACGAGCGTTTGATGACGACTCTCTTCCCTGTTCTCTGATCAACTGCTAGTTTTATATTTTTTCTTTACCAGAGTACCAGAAGGGTTACTCCACGGTTGCTCGTTTTCGTTTGTGTCGTGTGCAAGCGTACGGTACTTTTGTCTCGTCTGTTTCGTTGCAGAGTTTTTGTTGTGTATGTGATCGTGTTTGTTCTAGGTATGTCGTATGTTCTCTTGTCTCGTGTTCATCGTATAATCATTGATTGCTGTATCTTACGTGGCGTGATCCTTTGTACTGTGTATGCCGTTGGTTATCTTTGTTTGTTCTTTACTTCGATTTGGCGTCGAATGATGCTGCTGTTATGTTCATGTACAGATGTTCGTTATGTGGTTTGTTTTGTATGGTCTGCAAAGCACCGTACGTATCATCGTCGTTCTGTTCTGTATGTTTATGTAGCGTGGTTTGACTCAATCCTACATAAAGGTCCATTTGAGATATTAGAAGTTCACGAGTATTATATTATTGCAAAAATTAAGAATAGGACTCAAAAATATTATAAAGCTAACATTCGATCATACTTCGCAGGATTCTCTGGTCCAACAAGTCCACAACAGTGCCCATCGAGATCAAGAAAATATATGATAATAATGGAATCTATTTTCATCATAAGGGACAAGTAAGAGAAATAGTCAGTAAGCTCACTTTAGTAAATAAAATTAATGTCGGAAATTTAGATGATTACGTAGAAAACTTAAGATAAGAAACATAACATAGTTAATACAATTAATGACGCACGCAGTAACACAAAATTTACATAGATCAGAATATAAAATTGAAATAATATGCAACATATAGTAATAGGTAAAAGGACTAGAGCAAAAAGAGGATTGATAAATATAATAGGGACGGGATTTAAAACTCTTTTCATCACAATGGATAATGAGGACGCCGAATGTTACTCAAGTACTATAAATACAATTAAAGGAAATGAAATTCGAATAAAAAATGGCATGGAAGAAAATGTTAAACTTATGACTAGGTTAAGTAAACAAGTTATTGATGTAGGTACTATACAAAATGTGACAGCTAACAAAATAAACGAAACAATACACTATAAATATTGTAAAAAATGAATGAAAGCTAATGGAGGAAAGTAATTCCATCGAAATATCAAATATAGTAAATTTTAAAATAGTACAACTAGAATTAGAAGTCGAGCAAACTATCGACAGTTTACTATGTATTCAAAGTGTTATCCGTCATCCTAGTACATCTAGAAAACTGCTTATTTTTCAATCCATTTATAGAGAATTATGCAAATATTATGAAAGAAATAGAAATTCACGCATATGCGAAAAACCATAATATTATCATATTAATACAAATACCTCTTGTTACGCGTGAAGAATATGAATTGTATTAAATGATTGTTGTACCAAAAGTAATTCTAAATGGTCTTACCTTAATTGACATTGGAAATAAATTTATGATAATTATCAAGGATAAAGAACTTTATAACTTAAAAAACCGTATGGACGATTGTAAAAAGATCAAACAATTGCATGTCTGTAACTCACAATTATATAAAAATACGATTGATTACAAGAACTACAAAATAAATGTATTCATGCGAATTAAAGCAAGCAAAATTGTTAATTCAGAGATCGAAATGTTTCATAAAATAAATCAGAATATGTTTCCATTTACTGGAACAGAAAAGACAAAATATAATTAGAAATGCAATAAAAAGAACGAAACAGGAAATTTAGAAAATGTAGGAATAATAATTTTAAGTGAAAATTTGTAAATTCGAGACCGTAGATACAACAATGGATAAATCAAAAGAAATAGAAGTAAAAAACATGTTTTCAACAATAGAATTGGAAGATTGTTGTATTAATGTAAAAATAAATACTGCTAAGAAAAAAATGTATTTACAAAAACTTAGCATATGGACATTTTTTTATTTTTTATAAAAGCTTAGTATCTAACTTAAAATAAACCTTAGCCTACCTAACCTAAATGCACAATACACACATAAACACACATAGTCATTATACACAATCATATACATATATCAGTATATACTTTTGTATACACTGATATATGCATATGTTCCTTAAATGCTAACCTGAACCTATGTAAGCTGGCCACCGCTATTCACAGAGCAAATAAATTGGTCAGCTCTACCTCATTAGTGAGGCTGGTCCGTAAATGACGGAAACGACGACGAAACATCTTCCCCATTATTCAACCACCAGAAATGCGGGTGCTGCCGAACGAGATCCCTCTTATCGCGATTCCCC